>VZRJ01003495.1:73844-138474 GCA_013397565.1 Ptilonorhynchus violaceus | reverse complement strand
GTGAGTCAAGAGAAGGAAATAAGAGAGCATTCATCGATTCCCCTCAAAGGTAAAATAGATGCGACTCGGGGGAAATTATTTATTGCCAATAAAATCAGAGTAGGGCAATGAGAAATAAAATCAAATCTTAAAGATGCCTTCCCCCCACGTGTCCTGATTTACACTGCCTCCTCCCCTCTTCAACAGCACAAGGGGACAGTGTAGAAGCCCAGAAGATAAGGGGTTAACATCTATGTCCCGAACACCAATAGCTGGATAGCTGTGGAGCCAACCAAGGACTGTTGGTGAGAACACGCTGTGAGAAAGAACCGGATGTGGCTGGAGAAGAGGGCCATACGGAGGTAGGGCAGCACTGTTCTGGAACAAATGTCCCTGTTCGGGAACAAATTTCATTGTTCTGGCTCCTGGAGATCAGCACAACACAGTACAGTTCAAGCACAGGAATGAAGTTGAGAAGCAGGCATGGACTTTGGAGCAAAGACTGACCCAGCAGGGGGAAAATCAAGACCACCAAAGATCCCCGAAGCCCTCCAACCCATTTCCATAAAGGTCTAGAACAAACTGTGCATGATAACTTATTTGTACAGCAAATAAGAAAATTAGCTTCAGGGTGGAGGAACTTATCTATATAAAGGTACCCCCATAAAGCCCAGGAAGCACCCCCAGGACCCTGGACACCCTATCAGCTGGATCAATGCTGGAGCCAGGACTCATGTCCGTCCTTCCTTCCTTCCTTCCTTCCTTCCTTCCTTCCTTCCTTCCTTCCTTCCTTCCTTCCTTCCTTCCTTCTTTCCTTCCTTTCTTCCTCTCTCCCTCTCTTTTCTTTCACCCTACCCCTTATTCAAAATACACCACCATGTGTTTATGCTATAAGGAACCAACCAAATTAACATTCCATGCCAAGTGTATAATTTACTAATAAAATTTTGTAAGTTTTTGCAGACCTTCTATCTTTAATTTTTCCTTTTTGAATACAAACATCCTTCCCACTGCTCCCAGCATGAGTCTCGTCCACAGGGTGCGGTCCTTCAAGAACAGACTGCTCAGGCATGTTTCCTGCATGGAGTCGCAAGTCCTGACAGGAATCTGCTCCAGCATAGGCTTCCCACAGGGTCACAACCTCCTTTGGGGATCCACCTGCTGCAGTGTGGGGTCCTCCATGGGCTGCCTCACTATGGTCTTCACCATAGGCTGCAGAGGAATGTCTGCTGTGGTGCCTGGAGCATCTCCTCCCCCTCCTTCACTGACCTCAGTGTCTGCAGAGCTGTTTTTCTCATATATTCTCACTCTCACTTGCATTGCAGTTGTACAGGTTTTTTTCCCCACTTCCTAAATATGTTATCCCAGAGGCACTACCACTGTTGCGGGTGAGCTCGGCCTTGGCCAGCAGTGGGTCCGTCTTAGAGCCAGCTGGCATTGGCTCTATCAGACCTAAAGAAAGCCTCTAGCAGCTTCTCACAGAAGCCAATCCTGTAGCTCCTCCACTACCAAAATCTTGCCATGTAAATGTTAGTAAAAATTCCTTATTAATTTTCTTCCTGATTAGCATTATTTTCAGACTTTTTACTATACTAATTACCACAGTAGAAATTGTGTTTCAATTTAACATAAAGCAGGAAAGAAACTAAATTGTACTATATATCTTCAGACTAGCATTAATACAAAGATCTGAAAGCTGCTGACTTTATTGAAGGCATATTGTTATCTTAAATTTTGTCATAGTTTAGCCCCAGCTGGCAACTAAGCTCCACACAGCTGCTTGCTCATGTCCCTCTGGTGAGATCAGTGAGAGACCAGAAGGGTAAAAGTGAGAAAATTCATGGGCTGAGATAAAGAGAGTTTAACCAGTAAAGCTAAAGCCATGTGTGCAAGCAAAGCAAGACAGGGAATTCATTTGCCGCTCCCCATGGAAAAGGAGGTGTTCAGCCATCTCTGGGAAAACAGGGCTCCATCACTGTCCCGGTTACAGAGAAAAGGGGGTGAAGCTTTTAATGTTGTTTTTATTCGATACCACCCATGTGTCATGTTCCGCTGTAAGGGAACCAGGAGGGATTCTTTTTAATGGATTTCTCGGACAAAATCAAGCACAAATGAGGCAAATATTACATCTGAGAACTGTTTATTGATAAAGAAGGATATGTATCCCTACTGGAGAGGGACAGAAAATTAAGCAGAAATGAAGGAAGGGTGAGAAGAAAGGAAGAGAGAGAGAGGTGGGGGGACAGGGTGTTACCACCAGAATGCCGGGGTGCACTGCCTGTGTCCCATGGGCAGGCGGGGCGTGCGTGCGGCAAGCCACGGTGAGTCTGCATGCCTCTGGTGACAGGCGAGGCGCGACTTCCAAGCGGCGACAAGCGGCATGTCTCCTGCATCAGTGAGCGACAGAGCACGAGGTGAGCAGGCACTCGGGAGGGAGATGTGGCAGGAAAGGTGGTGGAGCAGCAGGCAGGATCTGCTGCGGGGAAGCGGCAGGCTGCTGTGGGCGGTGATGGCCAGGATTGTGGAGCGGCGGAGCAGGGTAGACAGAACAGGTGCGGACAGGGAAGGCAGGCAGGGACGAAGCAGGGTGGGCCGCAGGGAGACGGACCTCAGGCAGGGCCAGCCAAACTGGACCAGGACAGGAGCAACGAACAAATGAGTGAGCCAAAAGACAAACCCAGTTGTGATGCAGTTAAGTGCTTTATATCCTAAGGTTCCTCCTATAGTTTGATCATTTGAGGACAACCATTGGTTCGTCAGGGAAATCTTCCCCTGGCCACAGGAGTTTTCCTGCCTGCGGGGGAACTCTCTTGCAGCCCAGTGGTGGAAGTTGCCTCTCGCCTGATTGACTGTCAGGCAAAGTCCCCCGGAGACAGAGCTCTCCCCCATTTTCTGAAGGGGTTGCCTTCTTGGAGACTGTAATGTTAGCGGTCTCCACCCCCCTCACGCTGCCCTCTACGGCACATGTACAGCTCCTCTAGTAATTTTCCACCCAATGTCAGAAAATGGACTTTTAACCCATAGTTCGAGAAATAAAATCAAACAATGCTGAGGCATAAATAAAAATTAAATTGGTTCCTCACACCGTGTCGTCTCTGTGGGGTCTGGTTTTGGCAGGAAATGCTGGGGCCAGAAACAGTAAGCTTGTGATTCTTGCCTATGGCACTGAAGCGGAATGGACTGTCTCCTTAAACAGCAGAGAACTTCGTCCTTTCTGCTGCCCACCGGCTTTTTTCCCTCCTCCTGTTTTTCCTCCAGAGCACTACTATGGAGTTACAGAGTTGAAGCAGACCAGCTCTGAGCAACAGAAAGTTGGAGACGTCAGTTCAAGCAACTGTGGAGGACTGAGCTCAGCCAGCAGCTGCAGAGCCCCTTTTTTGTGGATGAACTAGCCTATGGGTTTTGTTTTGTCCCTGCTCTCTGTTAGTTTTGGGCTGTGGAGTGGGTGAGAGGAAACGTTAAGCCACAGAAGCTCTCCCCACCATATTGCCTCTGTTAGGAGACCACACTGGACACTGTCTCAAAGTCTGTCCAAACTTATTTGGAGTTTATTTCCCAACTGGTTTTTAAAACCAGCACAATCACATATAATGGCAACTTGGGAAGACAAATGCCATCACTCTGAATGTCTTCTCTTTCTTTCTTCTTCCCCCAGTTTTATATGCTGATCATGACCCCACATGGTCTGGGATGTCCCTTTATTTAGGGTCAGCTGTCCTGGCTGTGTCACCTCCCAAGTCCTGGTGCACCCTCAGACTCCTCATTGGTGGGGTGAGGAGATGGAAAGGCCTTGACACTGTGCTTGCAATAATGAAAACAATCCTGTGTTATCAATACTGTTTCCAGCACAAATCCAGAACTTAGCCCCATTCTATCTACTGTGAAGAAAATTAACTCTATCCCAGTCAAAACCAGCAGAAATGGTTGTTATTTTTTTATAGAACTGGAAATTGATTTTAAAAAATGTTTTGACAATTTTAACACATTACTTTTGGGGTTTGAATTTTTTAAAATAAAACATCTTCAGTTATCAATACTGCATTTTTTATTTTATTGCTTTTGTGGGAAAGATTAGTTACTGGTACTATTTTGACAAGCTCTTTTAATTGGCTAATATAAAATGTAAAAGTCTGGTAAAAATCTCGGTAATCATTTTTCAAGTAAGAAAACCAGCAGAGAGCAGAAGCATGAATGAAGCCAGAAGCTCCTTTTGGTCTTACAAGTTCAGCAAGAAAGAAGTATTTTTACTGTTCATACTTGTCCTAGGATGGAGTTAACTTTTCGTCTAGTAGCTAGTACAGTGCTGTGTTTTGAATTCAGTATGAGAATAATGTTGATAACACACTCATGTTTTGATTTTTCAGAGTACTGCTTGCCATAAAGCAAGGACTTTTCAGTGTCTCACGCTCTGCCAGTGAGGAAGTGTGGATTAAGCCAGAACGGAGCACAGCCAGGACCTGAATAAGCCAAAGGACTATTTCATACCACGGAACATCATGGTTAGTATATAAACTGGGGCAAGTTGGCCAGGAGAGGCCAGTCACTGTTCAGGGACAAGCTGGGCATTGGTCAGTGGGTGGTGAGCAACTCTATCGTGCATAACTTGTTTTTCTTGGGGTTTATTTCTCTCTCTCTCTTTTTTTTTAAACTGCTCTTAGCTTAGCTCACAGGTTTTAACTTTTTCCCATCCTCTTCCCTATCCCATCAGGGTAAGGGAGTGAGCAAGTGACTGCTTGGTACGTAGTTGACAGATGGAGTTAAGCTGTGACAATATTTTACTTTATAGTATACTAGTTCATTTGAGAATGATATGAAATTTAAGACTGTGAGCAATACTAGTCATAAAGAAACCGGGTGAACCACTAACATGGTAAATTTCAGGAACTACTAGATATTAATGGCTGAGCTAGTGACCCAACGGTTCCCTTACAGTAAAAGAAGAGAAATAGATACTGCTGGAATGCACTTCAACTAATCAAAAGCAGAACTCAGAAATGGATCTAAAATTTCTATTCACTGTAAAAGATCCTAGGGAGACTGGCTCAGCTGCTAGCATCTAAGAGTAAATATCTAGGGCACGATACAGTTCAAGACTAAAACATTTATATTTAGATTTCTATGTTAAAGTGTCTAAAGACATATAAGCTGTCAGGGCTTACATCGTGGACAGTGTAAACTCAGTTGATGGATTCAAGAGTTAACTAGTAATATGATGTTTGCCTTAGGATTCCTTTTATGGTGAGCCAAACTGCTCTCCACATTATGTTGACTAAGCCTTTACAGTCTGATATGAAAGCTTAGTTAACTAACATATGACTACCCACTACCACAAAGATAGTTACATATTCAGTACTTTATCTCAGATTGTATCTTGCACCTTGGAAGATCACCTAACGATAGATGTTTCAGGTCATTAAAGCACCGTCAAATATACATGTTGCTGCTGTGGCTGGGTTGCAAGATGTAACACAGGACCTGTGGGGGCCTTCTTCCTGGAAGCCAGGATGATATCCAATTGCATCTCTAATGACACTAGACATTTGGGTTTAGGCAAACTCTTGGATCTTTCACTCAACCACACGATCAATCTCTGTTTATTATTGACATCCATATTTGTTGGATGAGGACTGTAGTGAAGAAGAACAATCCCGCTTCTGAAATCAAATAGTATGACTTCCCTGATGAGAAATCTGAGTCTCAGTGAGTCTAGCCTAGGTTATGGAAAGGGTTGAGCTGCATGTCTCAGAACCAGCCCTTCAGTATCATAAAAATGGTTTTATATATACATATATATATAGGTATATATAAAAATTTTTTTCAGTAAACTGTGGCTAAGCTTTTGCTGTCTGTGTACAGAAGACTGAAGAAAATTAGTGACTCTAAATAAGAGCTGTGTGAGGCAGCCACACACAAAGCCCCAGCATATTAGGGAGTTTTTTTCCTCATGTACATCATAGCATATAATCTCCATATTTGAAATGAGTTTATATCTCATAAATTAAGTCAAATATATTTTATGTCTTCTGCCTCTAGAGATGCAGCTAATTATGATTTCTAGAAGGGCTCAATAATGGAAAATCAAATAAAACTTGCACTGCTAGTATATTTCAGAATTTCATATACAAAATTCATAATGGACTGGCACAGAGTGTGTTATTGGGCCGCATAAGCAAAGTGTCCAGTTACATTGGGTATCAGATAGGACCTTTTCACTCTAGGCTCTGTTTCTGCCTTTTCCTAAAGTGCTGAAAAAAGATTAACAGATATACAAGGATTTTAAGGGGTTTCTGTACAGTTGCATAACTTCAAAAGTAATCTTGAAGCATGTGTACATATACACGTATATGTATAAAACATACCCAGAGTTACTTAGAAGCTGATAGCTGAGTTGTTACAAGCTTACAGCTAAGCACACTATGATGGCATTTGAAACTGAGATACATAAAAATGAATGTCCTGATTATAGAGTCATGAGTGTGAAGAAAGTATGGATGAGAAAGAGTGTTTCTTGTCAAGTTTTGCCTCTACTTGTTCTGATTTCCATGGATCAAATAATTCTGTTTCAGTATTCTCTGCAAAAAAATATGCATATATGCAAGATGAAGCCCTTGCAGACATGATTGCTAACTTTCAATCAGATAATCCAGGTATCAATTAGTATAAATATAGCATAGTAAAATCAAATTTGACAGACTTTTAGTGGGACTCATTTGTTTTTTAGGTTACTATCTCATGATGAGTTCTTTGCTACTAGAGAAGACTATAACTAGTACATGGACCAATTAAAAAAACTAACTCGATACATACACAAGATTCAGTCACAAACTTGACTGGATCATAGAATACTTTGGGTTGGAAGGGACCTTTAAAGGTCATCTACTCCATCAATATATTTTTAATTTTGCCCACTGAATGTGTTCCACTTTGCATGAAGTAATTATATAATCTTTTAGCCACAAAAAGAGAGCAAGTGTAAATTATTTCTCATTTCTTTAGAACAGCCAGCTGACAGAGGCATGGATCCCAGTCCCTACAACATAGACAGCCTAGGCAGTGGGAAGGCTGCTTTGTGGACAGGATAGAGGCAAACACCCTGCTGCTCAAAATTTAGCATCTAGCTATTCAGTTTGGCATAAGCTTAGGAGCATATACTTAAGGGCCATAAAAACTCTCTTTCCTACAGAAAAGAAACTAGCACATAACCTGTTTAGATCTAGAGAGCACCGCAGTGGTGATTTTAAAGTTCAAATTTTGGACTTAGAAGTCTAATCTGTACCACATTGGTCCATCCATCTCTCTTTCCCCTTTCAACCTCTGTCTGTCTAAACTATTTAAAAAGCAAAATTTCTCATTTAGTGAATCTTCATCACATTGCTAGATATTACCACAGTAGCTAATAACAGTAAGAGTTCCATTTCTCTCTGATAGACCTCTAAGGACAAAGACACGGATTTGGCCCAAAGTGACCCCAAGGATGTCTGCAGTCTGAAATCCTAAAACAAGGTAAAAAACCCAAGTGTCTACCAATTCCAAACTAATCGTTGAATAAAGCAGAAGATATAAAGAGGTACAGGTGGGAGCAGCATTAACCCAAAATTAGTTCAGTCAGATCAATTCCTTTGCTATGCATATAAAATAATTCATGGTGACAAGACACTTGTTACCAGTGTATTTCTGAAACTGACTAAATATGTCAAGTTAACAAAAAAAGTCAGCTGTAAGAAGTAATTTAAAGTTTATCACTTAAAGGAAACAATGTAAAGAGCAAAGGGCCATGGTCTGCATTCAGTGATATCAGAATAAAGCCATAGTAGTTATGCTAGCTTTATGGGTGCTACAACCCTATTGAACTAGTAACTACACTCTTCATTTTATTTTTCCAGAAATTCAAGCAATACTATGCCACTTGGAGCACTTAAGCATTATTACTCCCTCAGCCTGGAAGACTGAGCTACTTCAAGACCTGTGAGTCTGCCCGTCCATGATCCAGAGATGTCATGAGCTGCACAAACTTCCATTGCACCCTGTCTCACATATGGTCCATCTTCAAAAAAAGTGAAAGTAGTCATGGTAATAGTGGAGATAGGATGGATAACATTAAAGCATACCTCCCAGTCCTGTAAGCAGGACATGATGGTTTTTGTCCCTCCCAAAAAAGAAACCATGATTTTTCAACAACGATTGAAACATGATTTCAACAACATTTCAAACATGATTTACAACAATGATTTTTCCAGCTGTTTTCCAAAGTTTTAATAAGAAGGGGACATTGCCTCTCCCACTTACTCTCTTCAAAAAGGATTGTTTCCAGGGAAAAAAGTCTAAAATTTTCCAAGTCATTTGTACATCAAACAACTGAGTAGGTAAAAATTTATTTGTTTACTTAGAAGAAAACTGTTTATGAATCAAAAGAAAATTTGTTCAGGAATTACTCAGTCTTCACTGTAGAATTACAATCCTCTGATAACAAGGAATAACAGAGCTAATTTAGAAACAGTTTTAATTATAACAACACTGCAACCCCCCCCACATATTTCACTAATGATAGTAATTGAAACTGTGTTTACTTTGCTCTCACTGTAAATACACTTCCAAATCCCAAGGAGCCACAGTCATTTGGTTTGTGAAGATGTGCTTTAGTGCCAAGAGAATGCAATGTCAGAAAATTGAATAATAAATATGACTTTAGATGAATAAGCTATGCTCAAAGAGCTGCCAAAGCCCAGGTTTAGCCTGAGTATTATCAATAAAAATCTGTTGACACTAAAAGAAGTGTCGTTTTCTCAATGCTCTGATTGTAGTGCAACTGATTCCACCAACAGCTTATTTTAAGGACATGTTATGTACCATGGTATGACAGCAGAGCATATCCTTCGCAATTGTGCTATTAAGTCTTATGTTAGTAAAATGTTTTACACAATTTTGTGCTCCTAAAAACCTCAGATTCCAACACCAACACTATTATTTTCAAGACATTTGTAAATAAAAGCAATGCCATTTTCCAATGTGAATTCCAGGGTTTTTCTATTAAGATATTAATAAAAAATATATGTAGACAACATTTATGATTACAAAAATACATGCCCTATTTGAGGGGCAAAAGCAGAGGCTTTGAGAAGGTAGTATACAAGTATACACAAAAATTCAAAACTCTGTGGGGTTTTGGCTCCTCAGTCTACTATGCATTTCATGCTTTGGAATCCAATTGCTGCTTCAGTCTGTAATTCAGCAACACATGATGGGAACAGTTTTATACACAAAAGTTCATTGCAACTTTCCTTACTAAGATATACTAAACTATATCTTAAAGGTTGGCTTTTGAAAAATGAAAGAGCTAGTTATGAAATGGGAACTTCCAAACACTGATGACCATAATACTCTATGGAAAGCTGGTTTTTAAGACCTCTTAGTCATGATTACCACAGGATAGCAGACCTAGTCCTACTCTCATCTCAAGTGTCAAAATTTTGTTGACATGTAATGGGAATATAATCGGGTCCTAAATCTGCTTCTTATGAGATTGGTTGGGTCCAAGAAACAGTTTTATGGAAAAGATAACAGAGCAAAGGGATTTTCAGAGACTTCTGAAAATGTTGCCTTTCGGCATGGCACATTTTGTACTGGTCTCTGAAGGTGACTGAATCTCCAGTAAATAAAATAGATAATTCTGAAAACTGAACAAGAGTGACAAATTCATGCATGGATGAAACTTAAAAGGGAGAGAACTATAGCTTTTTGCTCAATAGCTTAGTGACTGTCCCCCATATGGTCTTCTTTGTGCTCATTCCTTTTTTCTTCCTTTTCAGTTCTGCTAGAAGATGAACTCTCAAACAAAAATCCTTCTGTTCAGATTTTCTGGATAGTAATTTTCATCCCTCAATTTTATTTTTTTTCCTTTTAACAAAAAATATTAAATTACAGGCATTCTGTCTTCTGAAGAAGCCAAAATACCAGTGAACATATGTTATACAGTACATTTAACTCAGTGTTTCTTAAAATAAGCTGAAGTTTCTGCTTTTTCTTCTGTAAAAAAGCTTTCAAATGTTCAGTGTTTCCAGATTTTTTGATTGTATAAAAAGCAAATCATGTACTTACCACATTATTCTTGCAGAAGTGGTTTGGTCTTTACATTTATAAGGAACATTCGAGCAAAAAGAAAGTAAACATGAAAAGATGAAGGAGCTGGAATATGTTGTGTTCTGTTTGTTTTTCCTCATGACAAATGAAAAAAGAAAGAAGTATAAACTCAAACAATGCATATTCATGTTTGCTGACGTGCTACCAAAATAAGAAATATATACTATAAATATACTTTAATTCTGTAAAAGTTATTGATTCATAACAACTTAAATTTCTTCCAATTGCTGCTTAAGAAATGTTAGAGTAGATTCTAAGTTTAAAGAGGAAGACAGACAAGCCCAACCTGGCAATCACTAATATTTTTAGATGTTATTTTCCAGTAAAGAAACATTACTTCTTTATGAGATGCTATTTTTGTTTTTTCCCTCCTAGTCCATTCTGTTACACAGATACATGCACATATGTGCTCACAAAGTTGGTTCACCGGGTCATAGGTTCTACGTTTCCCGATTATATAAACAGGAGTTAGAGATGTTAAAAGCATAACAGTTTTCTGTTAAGAGGTGAGGAAAATTCTATTAAAAAAATGAAGGGGAGGAGAGGACAGAACCCTTTTGTTATATTTTCTCTCCCCTATCCAGCTGAGAGGGGGAGCAATAGAGCAGCATTGATCAACTGATATTGTCTTCATTAGTAGTTGTTCAAATTTGCATAAATTTGATTCCTTATGCGCAATGGAAATAAAATATTTCCTGAATACAAATTTCAGATGACAATATTTTTCAATCATAATGTACTGCCACTAAATTAAATCCATAATGGAATGGAATATGAATTATGCTACCAAATCAAAGTGAAAAGGGCCCAAAAACCAAAAAGGGTATGAAGATGGAAGACTGACAGGTTTGATAACCTGAGTGACATATATCTTGTTTTGAAGATACTGCTTGCAATATCTCCTGGAAGTAATAGAAAATGATTCTCAAAATAGGAAGTGCATGTAGTATAAATCAGTGCAAATTTTGTGGTTTCATTACATTGTCCTATACTCCAGGAACTGTGCTAGTGAAATGAATGGAACTATTTGCTTAATTAAAGAGCTGTAGCTTAGCTTGTAATACACACTCTTCTGGCAGTCTAAACTCTCAAGCAGCTTTAAAAAGAAAAACGTTGGGGAAAAAAGAAAAAATATAACTTGTTAATATACTCTGTATATTAACTCTGTATATTTCAAATACACTGTTATCCAAGAAGGCATCACAAAGTACTTTGAAACAGTTGTTCCTTTATACAAAAAACAGTCCAAGGGTTTATTAAAATACTAAGTGTTATTTCAGCAGTATTAATTTCATTCAATTTCCCCTGACCTTGAGAGAAGTGTTTGAATTCTTGTTTAATAGGATCATAATTCTGCATCTATGTGCAATATTAAAAATTTAGATTACAAAAGTATAGTTGCGTTATGGACAAGGAGATAGTAACAAATCTCAGAAGGTTCTGAGGTTTAGTTAAAAATGTTGAGTTTTGGAGACATTTTCCATTTCCACACTTCTGTCTGACATATAGCATGTAACCGACTGTCCGTTTTCTACAACTATATGTAGGAAGAGTATCAGGCTACAGGAGGACTATCAATAACTGTTTTTTACATTCATAATTCACCTTTCAAAATAATTTTCAGAGTTTAAGTTGTCCATATAGATGCAATGCAGATTGAAGAGTGCAAATTACAAAGTATAGGTGAAAGCAATCACCTACTCTGTAACAGAGACTGCTTCAAGCCCACTATCTCTGCCCTATCAATGAGAAATATTGTGTTTTCCAAACCTTTGTTGAGAAGCTGGATCAGTTGTGAAAAATGTGCTTATCACCACTGTAATGCTCCTGATTCTACCACGCTTAACAGACATACCTGAGAAGGGAGAACACAGAGAGCATAGGACAGACATGGATTGAAAAATGCCCGTTGTGATGGCCACTGAAATCTGCTGTTTAGAAAAGTGTTGAGAGATTGTGAGACTAAATATAGAGGCTGTTCTCACTCCTTCTGTAGCAACTTCCGCTGCTCATGCCTCTTCAGTAAAGGACTTGTGAAATCAAGCAAAGACAATACAGGCAACATAACTGACTAATGAAGTAAAGGTTTTTTTTAGGTGAGCATTTAGAATGAGAAATTGATACACTGATACAGAGAAAACGAAAGAAAAGCTTTTGTTCTTTCTGAAGTGTGAAGCTGTTTACTATAGAGTTTTGATTGCTTAACCTGCTAAGTGACTCATTGCAGCAGAGAGTTGAGCCCTTCACCTTAAATCATCTGCAGTGTAATAGAATGTAAGAATTAATAGCTGCGTGCTGTGATCAAAAGTGCTACTTTATTGTGCCTATATACAGAAAGTGTTTTATGAGAATAGGGTTTAAAGTAGCTGAAATTTTCACATCATAAAGTCTCTATATAAGTTTACAGAGTACCCTACACACAATAGATAAAGGATATTCAAGTATTGTTTGAATAACAGCTCTTGCCGAAAAAAAGGAAAGAATATAGAAGAAGGTCAGGTAAAACCAACACTTAATCTATATGTTCTAAAGAATTTATCAAGAAATTGTCTTTTTTAAGGACTGTGTCTATTTACAAAAACAACAAATGAGCCAAAATGAATGTTTAGTTTTAAGCTTAATTTTTCTCTGTTCTTTCCAGGAATTATATACTTCATACAGAATATGTTACCCAGTATACAAACATGAGTATTACAGGGAAAAATTAAATTTCATATAATTTTATGGGAAGTCAGCTAAAAGTGAAGTTATTCATGATTTATGAGCACATATCTAAGGATAGTATACCTCCTCATATGGACATGAGCATATGTGAACAGTAGACAAACTATAGACAATAATAATTCCATTGAAATTATTGAAACATCTACAATACGTGTCTTCAGAAAATAATATGCTTATCATGAAGACCTGGCACAGAATATCACAATCAGGAACTGAACTGACCTGGCGAAATATCCAAAATTTGTTTCCCAAGATATCCAAGACATCTTAAATTTCCATACCTGTTCCACAGAAAATAACCTTTGTTTTCATTATCTATGATTGTCTAAAATAGATCAATAATTTAAAATGGTTTTCTGATTATCTGATTTTATCTGATTGAGATAAGCTTTTCTGCTGGAGGACATAGATTTGCTGAAGAGCCCTTGAAAAACTGAACAGATATTCAATGAGAACAGATGTAATTAATAGACTAACAAAAACAAAGATTCTAATGGTGTATTAGTTAAGTTTTTAGAGAGACAGAAACAAAACTTACAGAGATGTACCTGTACAGTTGTAATTTAGAGTTCGTATCTTGCACATGAAATGGATCAACTCCTGTTTCTCTCCAGGAGGGCCTGGCAATGTAATCTTGCCTTTGTTATTGCAGGTTGACAGACATTACTGATGACCTGTAGCTATGCTGTTCTTAAGATACTACAAAACTGCCAGTTATTACAGTCCAGGGCTGCCTTGTCTACTATTTTGGGCTTAGGTGTCAAAGTGCTGGCAGTTGCAGGGGTGGAGAGCCCATGCTGGAGCAGGGAAAAAGCAAGAAGAGGAAGAAATGGTGGGTAGGTGCTATTATGAACTCACCACAATGCCCAATCCAAATCCTGTGCTGTGTAGTGTAGGGAGAAGCTAGAAATGAGCCTGGGAAGAGGGGAATGAGGATCAGGTTTTGAGATTTTTGTCTGTTTAAATTTTTGTCTTTTTCTCATCATATGTTTGAATGGATATTAAATGAAATTAATTTTGCCCAAGTCAAGTATGCTTTGCCCATGATGGTAACTGATAAGTAATCTGTCTGCCCTTGGCTTGACCAAAGAACCTCTTTCCAACTCATTTTCTCCTCCTGTCCTGTTTGAGGCGGGGGAGTGAGCAAGCAGCTGGGTGGGCATCTGATAGCCACAGTTAACCCATCAAAACTACACATATACCAGAAGCTGTCAATGGTTGATGCAGATGCCAAGTCAGTTGTGTGGTGCTATAGGAATCACCTTAACTTCCTGGAATTACACTGTGATGACACACATGCATGACAGACCCACAGGATGCCTAATGAATAGTCGTGTTCCAAGGAAAATGCTGTCATTTTCTCTGATGTGTGACTTCTCCACTTGATTTGAAGATCCACTATCTCACTTGTGATTCTTGTCTCTCAGCATTGAGACCCTACAATCTCCCTAGGTAGTCATCAAGATACTTGATGAATTCATGCTAATACTGAACAAAATAATAATTAAATAATTTTTTTTCCAAAGTAAGTGTATTATTTCTTATTCTACCTTTAGTAGTCATGAAGTATACTTAATCACACTATTTCCTTTACATTTCATTCAGTATTTCAAACCAAATGTCACAGTGCTGCCTCAGTTTCTTCTTTCCCTTGATGTCTTTATTTCACATCCCTAATAATTTATAGTCCTGTCCTCTGAAGTCTCTCCTATTAGTCCTTTTTTTTTAAGTCCACTGCCCAATCCTAGAGGCATTATGCCAGATGTCTCCCATGCCAAACAAAGCATCATAATTACCTTCTGTGTCTTACAAGCATTATTCCGCTTAATGAAGCAGAGGTTGTAGGGAAAGGTAAGATGTTTTATTAGCCCCATGAATGTAATTTAGATTATCACAGCTGCAATAATGCCATTATGCACTTTCATAATGCACTGCAGCATTTTACTCTATACAGGAATTATTCCTGATTTATTTGTGCAGAGCATAAATAATGCTGCTAATTTACAGTAAGTTTGCAGTCCATTGAAACACAGTTCTTTTCTGCCATAATACTGTCTGCCTAGTTAGTCCTCCCCTTTTATTTTACCATTGTATTGTGCATTTTTCCCTTTCATTGCTTTTTATGTCTTTGGCTTTTGTAAGTCTTTTTAGTCTTCCCCCCTCACCCCTAGCTGCATTATTCTTTCATACTAATCCTTGCTTTCTCCTTATTTACAGATCATTAAGAGGTCCTAATGTACCATTTAGTTCTCATTATCCTTCTTCCATGTCAACACACTTTCATAAGTTTTCAAGTTTCTGAAACTTTTTTATTTCATTAATCTGTAGCATTTGCTGATGTATTTCTTCTAGATCACTTCGAGGTAAACTATCTTCAAATTATAGTTTAATCTGTTCTGCCTGTTATTTCAGCTAATTGTTCTACTTTCTGAAGCAAAGTGATGTCATATATAGTGTCAGAACTCATAAGAAAATCTTTTATTATTCACACCTTCAAATTTTAGGAAGCCAGGATAGGTTCTTAAGTTGCCTTCTATAGCCAATACAGGGAGTTTAGCTGATGTTATGCCTTCTGATTCACGCGTATGGTGAACAACCATAGTGGACTAAAATGTGTTCAGTTCCATTCCTTTTGGGGTATATTACTTTCCTTACAAAGATGCTTAAGTAGCAGATTCTGTACTTTGGAACCTACAGTAAAAAAACAAAAGGAATGATTGTAAACATTTTAGAATATCAGCTCCTGCAAAGTTTTGTACCCAGAAGCATTTTGGTACCAGCAGGTTTGAGGATTTAGGAGGGAATTTGAAAGAAAGAATGAAAAGCAAGCTTTAAATGAAGATTCCAATGGAAACTTGACTATAAAACCATCACGCCCTCTTCCATGAAAGAAACCATATTGAGTCTTTACTGTTTATGTTGTAATTTATAATTATATTAACCCATTATATCCCTTTTATTTTACAATTCTATTGCTGTATTTTTACAGAAGTGTGAATATAGGTGGATTCACTGTGACTTTACTGTGGCCCCAAGATCACAGTAATAATTTTCAAACTATCAGTGAAATTTAACAGAACTATTTTCAGAGATTTCTTCTCTACACAGTCAAAGGCTTTCTTTGATTTTAGTTATTTGAAAGCCGAAGAAGATATCTGCCTTTTTTGTTGAATCTAGTATTTACAAAACAGTCCTTTTATGATCGCTTGCATTCACTTTCACTCATCCAGTCTCTATTAGAATGTCTTTTGATATTTCTATATCAGCATCAAGTTAAAAATTCAGTAGGTATGGCAAGCTTTGCAGGAACAGACAAGACATTGCAAACTTTATCAAAATGACAATAGTAGTTTATCTTTTTCCAACTTAGAAAGAGACTCCTTTGTGTCCTACTAGAGATACAGATAGTCACAATCATTTTATTGGTTGTTATTTGAAACTTTGTTTCCTCAATAAAACATGAGTGATCCCAAGCATAATTTTATTTCTATTTTCAACCTCAGCAGGAAAAAAATCCCGACAACTCCACACAGTTATATCGCTTCTCCAACATGAAGCACGGTATCCTCAGGTTAAAGAGCACTAATCATTCTGACAGTTATCTGTGGATGTCTTACCAAACCTTAAGTCTATTCAAAGCTGTTTATATTTTTTGGGTGCAGATATTGTTTTGCAATGCAGATACATAAAGCATCGAGATCTGCAAGTTTAAGCTTTAGTGCTTTTGTTCCATAAGCAGACTCTAAGCTTTTGAGCTCAGCTATGAATGCACTTGGAGAAAATAATTAAATATATTTCCAAATTCTTTTGAATTACTCAGAATCTGGACATGTATTTCTTTTTCCTGTTGGAATAATTTAGCTTTTATTTTATAGAAACCAATCTATTTCAATCTTTTCCCCTTTTTAATACATATCTCAGAGTTTCTTATATTATATAGGAAAGATAATTAGTGTTGTGCATTTGCAATTTTTTTTCAGAATGTTCAATCCGTTATGGATTATTCCTAATTTAAGAGAAGTTTCTCTTACTTGAAGCTTCAGCTAGTTTCTTATCTTTAAATTGAGATTTTTCTTTAATAAAACTATTTTTTCAGAGATGCTTTCATGTACCACTTATTACATTGGCTGCATTAACATTAATTTTATAGTAG
Organism: Ptilonorhynchus violaceus; assembly: GCA_013397565.1. Classification (NCBI taxonomy): domain Eukaryota; kingdom Metazoa; phylum Chordata; class Aves; order Passeriformes; family Ptilonorhynchidae; genus Ptilonorhynchus; species Ptilonorhynchus violaceus. The sequence goes on along the minus strand of VZRJ01003495.1, from coordinate 121,481 downwards.
ATAACACATAGTTCAAGTAATATGTTAATTTAAAATAAAAATACTGCTAAATAATGTATTTGTATATTATTTGATATAAAATTGCACATCATTTTTCAGAGAATGAATGTGCAGCCTGACATCTTGTTGAGCTGTGACTCCTGCTATTCCATTCAAAATAGCAGCTACATGGATATGAATATATTAAGTTTAAAGGGATTTATATGAGCTTATTTATTCTAAACACGTATATTTTGGAGAATATTTTGGAGAAATACACTCTTTGTGAAGATTTTTTTGTAAATTTTTTTTAGTCTTAATCTCAGCAGATGAAAGGTTGTTGGACATTTCACTTTCATTATTTTAAAGGCAAATATTTAATTTGGTGCTAAAATGTGCTAGGTTTCCATTGAGTTTATTTTCAATTTTTTTTATATTTTTATTTTTATTAATCTCCTAATATATGTATTCTGATGTGCATCTAATTTTCATTTCTAATTGATAAACTAAACCAAGAAGCATTAAAATTTTCAGTCCTCATCTTGTTACACAAAAACAAGGACATGTAGTATGACAGGGGTTTTTGCATTTGCAACATATTTACCTCAGAAAACTCTATTTTCCTTTTCCTTTCGTTTTTCTTTTTTAAAATTTCAGTACACAGAAAGCTTTATCCACAGAAAGCTTTATCCACAGAAAGCCATCCACTGCCTAGGCTCTTTCCCAATTTATTTTTTAGGAAATTTCTTATACTACAAAGTTATCTTTATCATCATGCTAACTCAACACACCTCAGTGTCCTGACCCTTCAATAAAGAGTGAAGTCCATCTGTCATGAATACCTCTTTTTATATCAGCAGAAAATATTTTAGAGGCCAGCAGAAGCATCACTATTCAGTAGATTTAGATTAAGCATTCATCTCGTGTTTGAAAAATTAATTCTATAAAATAGTTCTCTGTGCAGGTAGGGATTCAAACCATTTTTCGTTTATTGGGTATCTTGCCCTTCTGCTCTTACTGAAGAGTGTTCTGTACTTCTTTCATTTTATTTATTTGTTTGTTTATTTGGTTCCAGTTTCTGAAGACAGCTTTTGGACCTGTGGAATATTTATCTCTGTCCATCACTTTTCTGCTCTTGGCTATTTTCTTCAAAATATGGGAAACAGCAGGTTAGGAGCTCTTAATGATACAAACATACCTATTCTCTGCTGAAAATTCTGAATTCTTGCACTCTCTGAAAAACTTCAATTTAATAAATTGCCTCGATAAAGGGCTAGGTTACATCTGTTTTCTGAATTTTATCTGACCAGGAACTGAACTTCAATTCAAGAAATAACAAGATAATCCTTGATTTCACCTTGTTCCAGGTTAGAGAATAATGGAGGCTGGGCATTCACTGGGCAGAGATTGCTTCCCTACCTACTTGTTCTGGTGTCTGAGCTGCCTGGGGCACCTACAGCAGAGATGAAAATAAAGACTAACTGCCCTCATTTCTTCCTCTGCAAAAGAAGAGGATCCCCACCACCACAGGAGCTGTGACTCACCGCAGAGTTAACTGCTGGGGCTGTGCTGAGAGCACCAAGACACTTCAGCATCTTTTGCATGCATCATCCATTCAAGGAGTGCTCCTTACACAATCTTTCTGGTAACACATAGAATCCTTCTCCAATGACATGTAAACTGTACAGTAATACAGTTTTAAATTCAGAATGATGCCAGTAAAATGAGGATAATGATTTAATTTTCACAGAATTTTTAATCTTAGCATGATATGTCTGTATTTAACACAAAATTGTATTAACTTAGTAAAAGCAGGATTATGCTCAATATCAGCAACTGCAAATTTCCATTGGCAAAATACAAGAAAAACTTTATCTAGAAAGATTGACATCAAGCAAAATAGATTTTATATAAACAAAATATCTTAGTTTTGACTCAGAAATTCTGCTGTTAATAAATACTGAAGTGAGGAAAATGCAAAAGTTTTAGTCTTTCATAACATATTTAGATTCCATAAAATTTGGGATATATGAGGAGACATAAAAATATCTAGTCGTGCCAAGGAACAGAGATTTATATACATAGTCACAGTGAGAACTAGCACAATCAGAGTTACAATTTTAACTCTGACCCACTAAACTTAGACTGATCCATGTAGCAGAGATTTTTCTGTTGAGGCTAATTCTTTAAAAAAGAAAAGAAAATTAAGATATTGATAAAATCCACTACAAATATTCAGTCATAGCTTTCTGTCTTCTTACTTTAGAGATCTCTTATTGCCTGAACCCAGAGACCTAATCCTTTTTCCAGATAATGGATTTTGTAAGCGCTCTTTGCTTTTGCCTTACCTGGTTACAGAAAGCAAAATCCAGCCTCCTATACAATTGTCGCAAAATCACATTTTCGTATTTCACCAAAAGAACACAGCGAAACAAAACCCACAAAACCCACATTGAACATGTAACATAAATCATCCATAAAACACCACAACTGGGTTTTCTTTCACTGAACAACTCACATAGTAATGCCTGTATTTTATATAAACATCACACGCAAAGAGAGCAGACCACCTACCATGCACACCTAGCTTCAGTAGACTCAAATACATGCTTTTACCTTTGCAAGAGCATTTTTCAGTGACAGGATGACTCCATGTTTTCTGTTTCTCCATTGGGACATCAGTCCTCTCTCTCCTGCTTAGTTGTTAGATTACTTAATTGGCAATATAAATCTATAGTCTGAGAGGATTTCTCATTACACAGCAAAATTTGTCTTTAAGTAAGTCAGAGGACAGGACATAGGAACTCTCACTGGACTAGTGTCAGTGTCAGTGGCGGTTCAACACTGCCATCACTTTCTTGGACCTAAAGCATTTCTTGGATTACAGAACTGTCCAAACTTCTGAGTAAATGTTTTAGCAAGCAGATCATAATCTAAAAATACATATTCATGCAGCAATTGTTCTATTAAGAAAAAAATATAGTACTACTGTAGTAGTAAACCTAATTTTATCAATGTATGTGAACCAGATGGTTTAAAGGATTTTCCCAGTTAAGAATAAATACTTTGCCCATTGATAACAGTGTTATGTGATGAATACGTGCTACACCTCTAATGAGGGTGAATTAAAGATTCATCAATTTACACATATTAGCATCTTGCATGAGGAAGAAAAATGTATCTCAGGTGTAAACTAAGCAGCAGCGATAGTCCTGATGAAATGAGAGAGCACAGAGGCACTTGAAACACTCTTCAAGTAGCACTGGATCCCTTGTTCAATAGTTGTACTCCAGAAAACAAATCAACAGCAATATAGTTACAAAACTCTAGAATATGAATTCACACCATGACTCTTTTGCCATGCAGAGCTGACCTGGGAGTACTGTGATTTCTGCGATATAAAAAAGAGCTGTGATATAAACTACAGACTTGTGGGTCCTCAATGCACTGAGGATGCATCTCAAACACCTGTTGGACCATCTCGGTCACCTGCCCCACCTCTCCCATCTTCCCACAGCCATTGAAATTAAACTCACAGTCACTTCTGTATAGACTCATACTCTCTTTAAATGGTAACAGAAATGCAGAAAGAGAAGAGGAAAATGCAAGAGGAACTCAAAAATCAAATAATTAAGACCTAGTAAACACAAGCATACGTGTGTCTGGATACTGGTTCTGTGCTGCACTTGACAGCGCTTGTGGGCAAAGCAGATTTAAAAATATTTCCCTTAAATTTACAGTCTCTTCTTGTTTTCTTCCTGGATAGTCACTGGCAGTTGCATGTGTACCCTGATTTAAGGACTGAACTCACTCATGTTATCAGACAAACTTCAGGGTATCCCATCTGTCCCCAGCTACTACGCCAGCAGGTCACAGGTTTCACACAGGTGACCTGTCTGACAACGACACCTGAATGCTTAAGAAGCCCTAATGTACCTTAGACAGCATTTACTCGTTTTCACTGAAAAGTGAAAATGTGAGCAAATGAGTCAAGTGACTTTCTTTAGTGGGGAGACAAATATTTTGGATCTCATTCTGATGATCCCAATGAAGACCAGCCAGCTAAAAGTTAGGCCTAGCAACATACAGTAGTTAATCTCCTATATCCATAGTAATAAATACAACATTCATAATTTATAAATTTAAATAGAATTATCAACTTAACCCTGCTAATTATAAGCCACAGACATGTCTTAGACTATAGATTATATTATGCAAAAACATTTCCAGTGAAAATATTTTTTGCCTCCAAATCCCTTTGACTGACAATGTTTACCTCCAGCTTTCATATTGTTTATCTGGAACATTCTCTAAAGGAAAGTTAAATCTTTAGAAAATTGCAAAGGACACTAAGTTCAAAGAGTTTGAAAAAACAGGACTTTGGACAACCCTGGAAATAAAAGAAGTTAATAAATAATGCTAACAAGGTATAGAAGGTATTTAATAACATGGGTTTGTTCTCGATAAGGACAAACAACAACTGAGCTTAAGTGTTTCTGTATGTACAACAGAAATAAAAAGCAAAGGACAAAAATGGATATTGGGAAGCAAATACAATATGCTTAATTTATCATAGATTTATGCTTATATGTGTGTGTGTTATATCTACAAAAATATGTATAAAGTGTGTAATCAAGTAGCATTAGTGTTTACTGGCATATTTACAGTCATGCAAAATATTGTTTTCAGAACAGTATCACTTAATTGTTGCAGAAGTACTTCTGTACATTTAAAGAAATGCTAAAGTGTGTTAGCAAATTCTGTATCATACTATTTATATCCTGGTGATGTGGAAAAATATCAGTATTTTTCTGTAGAACTCTTGGTTTATCAAGAGTATATTAATTGCTCTTTTCAGAAAATGGAAGCATTTGCATATCTATGGCAAAGTGTCAGTTTAAGACATATCAAGTGAAGCTGTGTGAGTCATACCATGTCAGAGTACAAAGCACGAAGTAAGTTTAAGTAAATGCTGCAACCTGACATTCTATGTGAGAAGCAGATACATCATTACCAAGGTAATCCAATCTATGACAACTTCATTATCTAAAATTTTCAATGCTGAAAAGCCGTGTTAGCTATGGATTACAAAGGTCTCTTCTAGTCTGAAAGCTGCTGCTTCTCTAGGTTAATATTGTAAGCGATTTACATGTCATGCCCAGAACTACCCTTGGATGGATGGAGTAGAATTTTCTTTTCACAAACAAGCTACAGCAAAACAGTAAGATATAACATTGAGATGTCACAAATTTGTCATACATGAAAAATTGTCACAATCAACAATGCAACAGTGAGAAAGATATATTTTAAAAAAAGCTGAACAATTGTGCATAATCAAATATAGTCTTGCATTAATAAACCAAAAAAAGATTCACCCAGCTTTGTTTGGGGCATTTAACTTTGGTGGCTATTTTAGGTACCTACAGCCCATTTAAAGAGTCTCTAAGGCATCCAAAATTCATTTAGAAATCTAAAATCTTAGTAGCTTACTTAGGCTCTAATTCAGCCACCTAGATAGATGTTTAAGGATTTCCTAATATCTCTTGTAGTTGTTGGTCATGGAGAAAGTCTTTCTAATAGCAAAGTTACTAGACTGTACTACAGTGAAATTCTATAGTATATAGGAAAAGTCTTATTCAAACACATGGCATTTGGCATGCTTCCAATAAAAATGCCCTTTTCAATGACTTTAAAGACCTTAGTTTGAGACAGCGGGTGTTGATCACATTGCAAATTTAGCATTTTTCCAGTTAGACAACCAAGGTCAAAATCTATATACTTTAAAAAAAAAAAAGCCAAAAACCTGTGCCTGGGAAGATCACGGAGCAGATCCTCCTAGAAGCTGTGCTAAGGCACATGGAGGACAGAGAGCTGATTTGAGACAGCCAGCATGGATTCACCAAGGGCAAGCCCTTCCTGACCAACTCAGTGGCCTTCTATGATGGAGTGGCCACAGTGGACAAGGGAAGGGCCACAGATGTCATTTATCTGGGCTTTTGTAAAGACTTTGACATGGTTCCCCACAACATCCTTTTCTCTAAATCGGAGAGAGATAGATTCGATGGGTGGACTGTTAGATGGATAAGGAATTGGTTGAATGGTCACATCCAAAGGATAGCGGTTCATGATTCAGAGTCCCGATGGACACTGGAGACAAGTGGTGTCCCTCAGGGAATCTGTATTGGAAACAATGTTATTTAATATCTTCACTAATACTAGAACATTTAATATTAATGTTAGACATAGATGAAAGGATCAAATGCACCCTCAGCAAATGTGCCGATGACACCAAGCTTCAAACTGAAAGAGAGCAGGCTTAGATTAAATATTAGGAAGAAATTCTTTACTGGGAGGATGGTGAGACACTGGAACAGGTTGCTCAGAGAAATTGCAGGTGCCCCATCCCTGAAAGTGTTCAAGGTCGGTTTGGAGGGGGTTCTCAGCAACCTGGTCTAGTGGAAGGTGTCCCTGCTCGTGGCAGGGGGCTAGAACTAGGTAATCTTCCAGGTCCCTTCTAACCCAAACCATTCTGATTCTATGATGATCCCAAAACCATATCTGCTCATGATGTTTAACGGTTTGCTTTGGACCATTCTTAAAATTCCATCCATTTCAGGAGGAAAACTCCTGGGAAATCTTCCCAAAGTCTCTTTTATGAAGTGAAATTTGAAGACAATTGTCCTCATAGAATAATCTTGATTTGAGAGAGAAAGAGAGAAAGTTCCCAAACTTTGATTGCTTGCTTGCTTGTGTTTAAATTGGTTCAACAGATTATGTGAATGATTTATTTTTTATTTATTATTTTTCCCATTTTAGTATAAGTTGCTAGAAATTCAGTTTTGTGAGAGCACTGGTTCGTCTGAAGACCTGTATGAATCCAAAAATATAAATCAATCCAAAGGACAGTACACACACTTAAGTATATGTCTTAGGAAATTTCAACTCTATGAGCACAAAAAGTTTAGAAATTGTAGCATGGACAAACTCATTGAAAGTTAAAATGTTTAAGTGCAGTGCTTCCCAAGTCTCTGGAAGTCAGCATTAGGCAGAGACATACAGCAAACAAGGTACTCCTCAGGAGATCTACAGTGTCTGGTTTAACAATGCTGGAGTTCCTGGGACAAAGGGAAAGAATAATAAAGAGCTAAAGCTACCTGCTTTTTTTTTTTTTTTAATTAGAGATACTTAGAGGTGACAGTTACAGTGCATTTCTCTTGTTCATTATTTAGGCTATCGTCAGGTTCTTGATCCCCTTATTATGACTACCAATGCACATGGCTCATATCCCAGGGCAGACTGCACTGTTGTATTCATGTTTCTTTTTAACAGTTTAAAAATTAACTGACTCTTTTATCTGGGTACATTTTGTACACGCGCCTATATCTTGTACAAACTGGTTGTCCTGTTGAGTGATGCTTACTCCCACTGACGTCTGCTGTGATAAGATGGAATGAGTCACACTAGGTGTTTGTAAAGGTTAACAAGTAATATATTCAGAGCTGCAGATAAATCACGATGTCCTTCTACGTGGCAGATGCTACAGAGCAAATTGCTGAGAAATGCCTAAAAGTAGGTAAATAAATAGGTAGAACCAGTGGCTTTAAAATAAATTTAAAGGTGCGCATTCAGAAAGCTGAGCATTATCTCTGCACGAAATAGTGACACTGAATGACCTCTGAATATTACTTCATTGTTAAGAATCTGGATACACCATAGATAAAAACACTTTTTTGGCATCTTGTCACTGTGCTCTGCCAGTGTTAAATGTGGTTCAAACCCTGATTTTGCAGCTTTTACACCTGCTTGATCTGCACCCTCCCTAGGGGATTTTCTAGCCAAGACAAAACAGGATAATTGTTCCGCTTTGGCTCCCTGCCCCTCTGCTATGAGAGTGAAAGAGACAGTCAAAATACACAGGGAGAGGGGTCTTTCTTTCTTTCCTTCTTCCTCTCTTTCTTTCTATATCAAAGGAGCCAAGGAAATCATTGATCATCCCATGAAGGATTCGGTAACTCAGTACATGGTATCTGCCCTCTGAAATACCACTGCAGAAAGGTTTTAGCACAATTTGGAGATGTTTACTTAGGCCAGTCTTCAGAAGGCATGAAAATATGTTGGTCTTGCTGCAATCACTACAGATGACTGCACAGAATCAAAATAAAGATATTATCAAGCCAAATTCTAATTCTTACTACTTTATTCTGTGAACAAAATGTTTTCCTCAGGTTTCTGCAAGTATGTTGCCCATTTTCCTTCCTAGAAGAAGTCATATAGTTCTGCCACTAGAGTAAAAGTTGATTCATTCCATCCTTGTGTTGGCTGTACTCATTAATGAAGTACTGGTGTAACTCTCCTCCATCCTTCCTTGACATGGGAGTAAAAGATAAATAGTCAAGGCTCTGGATTTTCTATGCTGATGTAATGGCCCATAGAAAATTATTGCAAACTACTAGGCACCTGTTCTGCAAAGCAAGGTTGTCAGTAAATTCTGACTGAGGAATGTTTTACTCCACACTCACATGTGCTAATTCTAATACACTCAATACCTTGTGCTTCTGTATTTGCTTGGTCTAGACAAGTCCCTGTGCAGTCTATGAAAGTATTATATCATTCTATGGATGTTCCTATCACCAAGACTCTAAAATTGTCTTTCAGAGGCATCCATTTTCTCTATTGATTGGACAAGGAGTCTGTCTGTTTAGCTAAGGTGCTATGAATTAGGATGCCACGTCAACAGTCCATTCATTAGATATTGTACTGTTTGCTTCAGGTGAAAATTTCACATTTCAAAGTGCAGATTACATATACTGAATATAAAAGCTTTTACATATATAGTTATAATATTGTTTATTGCAATATTATATTATCTAGGGGTTCCATTCAACTACTAAGTCCCGGGGTTCAAATAGACATAAAACTATTTTAATCTAAACACACTCAAACATTTCTAAATCTATTATTTTCAGAAAAAAAATGAAAAAAGAAAAGGATATATATGGAGATGAAAATGTTTCAGTGGTCTAACTCCATCATCACGAGCTCATCAACTTCTGTCCTATTGCAATTTTTGGTCATGAATTTCTCTGTACTTGTATTTCAAGACTCAATTCTCAATAAAAATCACTACCACTATTGCTAATTTTGACATCATGGTTCCTCCCTCTGTTTTCCTTTTCTTCAGCCCCAAGGAAATGGGGCAACAGAATGCATCACTGCTTTGCCTCCAAGGGACAGGTTCCAGGCAGACATAAAAGCTAAATCAAATATGATTTTTAATTTGCAACAGTTACCTGTAATGGATAGTATCCATTACCGTGCCTATTAAAAATATTCAGTTTTTACATGGGCTTTTGGTGAAGAAATCTTTCCCCTTATATAAAACTAACAAATTTTTTTTTTTTAAGTAATAAAATTATTATTATGTACCCATAATAATAAAACAAAAATTAAAATAAAATCCTACAAAACCACATAGTCTTTGCTTTACCTGATGTACCTTGTGGCAAGGAAAACACTCATGTTACACTGATTTCTATGAATATTCATAAAAAAAAAAATACAATAACTTAAAAAAATGGTCAGCAGGCTTTGGCCTTCCTTTTAGTAAGGCAGTGACCGTACTTCCATATCATTTAATTACTCCACTTTAAAACCTTTTTAAAAAGTATATTCTCTGCTTTGAGTAATGGTGTACAAAAGCAATCCACCTCAGCAGTTAAACATTTTAAGTGAAACAATCAATTTGAATGACAATCTGTTATTCATCCATAAAATGTATTAACTAATGAAAAATAGACATTTCTCTGCAGTATTACAGTCACACATTTCAGTGAGAGACTTAAAACAACTGGGACTTCACAACCTTTAGATACAATTAAATATGTGTATGGCTAAATCAGCAGTAAGTAAAGTGTTTGAAGTCTATCAGGGTTGAGTGAAATAGCTACATAACTAGAAGCTATGAATAAAATGAAAGAAGACAAAGACTTAATCACCAGTCAATTCCTTTGTGGGTAGAGAGAAAAGAGTCTAGTTATTTGACAGCTTTTATTTATCCAAAGGCCAGAATTAAGAAATATACATTTTATAGAAGCATTCTTTCAATACATCAGAGAACCTATTCCTTCATATATTTGTGTAACAAAGCAGTATTCATAAAACATGGCCCATGATAATGAAAATGGAAAAGAAAATATTTTGTATAAAGGCAGATTCAGAGTCAATTTCCTGTTCCAGGAAGCAATTTTACCATATTTGATTTAGAACTGGATAAACAAATTCCATTCCCACTGCACCAGAGAGTGCTATACCATGGCTATTTTGAAAGTTACAAAATCCCTACCTTAAGAAAGTTCTGGTAAAAATAGAAATATCCAGATACAATTTATGTAATAAAAAGCTTTCAGCCTCATGATGTTTTAAAACTGCTCTCTTAAGACACTTTATAGAGTTTTGCTCGTTATTCTGACAGACAAGTCAAGTATTGAAGGAAGAAAGAAATAGTGTGAACCTGTGTGAAACAGCATGTCAGCATACCTGTAAAAGCATTTGTGCATCCAACAGCTTAACTAGCAATGCACTGATGGGCTGTTACTCATAGAAAAAAGCACCTGTGAAGACTGCTTCTCCTTTAGGCAAGGGAGCAACAGCCAAGCAACAGGATGAGGCAAGTGCTGCAGACTGGAAAATAATTTTTTTCCAGGTTCAGGCAGTGTGTATTGCAGGGTGGGAGCCAAGGGCTGGGAATTGCCTCGAAAATCAATCACCTCATAAAAGGACAAGATCCTGAACTTGGAGATGAGTAAGAGTGAGGAGATGTTTACTTCAACACTTTTTGTTGAAGAGATCTTGGACCTGGTAATCTGCACTGTGGTGACTGAGGACATGAAGTATTGTTGCCACCACTGCCAATTACACCGGTCAACTCTGTGTGGTTGAGTACTCACAGCTAACGTTGGGTATGATCGCTAAGGAGTGATGGCTTTGAGTATATAATGATAATGGTTGATCATGAGAACAAACCATTTGCATGAAATGTGTTGTTAATTAGTACCAGTCTAGAAAAGCTTTGTTTCACCATTACAGGCACAATTTATAATTTTTTTTAAACATGCCCATGACAGTGAAATCTGATTCCTAGCTCTTTTTTGTTCATAGTACATGTATGTATGTGGACACATACATGTACGCATACTCATATACAACAAATGGTTTCATCCCTAAAAGTAAGACATATTGGTAGGGAAATGAAGGAAAGCTGGTCCATGTTGTGCTCCTACATGGTAACAAGTGAGTGAGCTCTAAGAAAAACCCTTATTTGCTGTATATGAAAGAAAAATTCTTGTAATTCTCATGGATGTCTTTGATTTCAATAACACTTGGATCAGTCATGAAATCGGTTGTGCAACTCTTCTGTAGAACAAGACTGTCATAATTTCAAAGTATTTCTGACTGAGTGCCTTCTAATAAGCCAGGAGCTTGTTAATATTTGAATGGTATTGTGCATGTGAAATGTATTTATCAATGAGGGAACAGAATCATTATTGGACAGACTTCAGCTACTGTAAATCAGTGCATGTTCACTGATTTCAGAGCAGCTATGCCTATTTACCATGGTTATGAATAGGGCCTAACGATTATAGGACTAAGCCTAGACCAAGAATTTGGTAAGGAGTTTGAGGAAAAAAAAAAGACATGCCTGTAACATAAATGGTTTAACAGGATTAAAATGCTTATCTTTTGCACTACACTTTCTGTTGTATTTTTCTGAAGTTTTGTGATTATCATTTGTAGCTGGCTATACCTAAGAAGTAGTTCCTCCTGATTCTCTTAATATTATCATGAAACAATTTATACTGAAGATCTTCCTATCAGAAATGGGTTTATATTTGCAAGCAAAGAATTTAGCACAGTCACAAAATATAAAATTACTATATAACATATAAATGATAGCAGACTTAAAATGTTCCCTTAGTTAGCTTTTTATCAACATCAATTTTTTAAAATTAATTCTATATCTTCGACACTCTAATATTTTTCTATAGCTAAACACTTCCAGCACTTCATAAAAAGACAAGTTAGATCTTCAACTTCTCTCATATCCAGGGAATCAATTATCCTATCAAATAAATATACAAAGTTATCTTGGTATTATCTATCTTTTTAAAGATGGTTTTGATTTTCCATTAGTTTCTATTTCCATAACTAATTTCTTCCTAATTTATTCCAAAGGTTTCTACTCTATTGAAATTAAAATAGAGGTTCCTTTTTCTCTGGATTCTGTTCTTCTTTCTATTAATTACAGTACAATATTTATTATTTTACAGGTATACTTATATTCCAAATTTGATAAATCAGCTACTCATCAAAATTTAAAAGTGTGACAGTTTTTCATTGCTCTGAAATGACAATCATTAGCTGTCTTGATCTGAGCACATTAAACTCTGTTTCCTCCTCAGATGTGGTAATTTCCATTCTATTCTGTCACTGCCATTAGCCATCCTGTCTCTTCCCCTGGATATACTTTGGTCTAACTGAAAGTGATACAAAGTATTCATACTTTGATTAATAATAACTTGAATAATTTTAATCTCTTTCCAAAATTCTTTTGGTCTCAAGCTTCTGTCTTCCCTTTTTGTATCCATGTCTTAAAGAACTTCAACTCTAAGAGAAGACCAACAACACCTGTAAAGAGTAACTCACCCCTGCTAGGATAACCAGTGATGTGCCTCTTGGAGGAACCTACCTTTGTCTATTCATTTTCGGGAAAACCTAATTGCTGCTTGATTTAACTGTTAGTTGACATAAATTTATCCATAAGGATTGACAGTTGAATAAACAAGTAAGAACATGGAGAATAACTGTTTACTTAAAAAATCCCACTTCTTGTTACTATAGCTGCAGTACCAGATGTCATGGGCTCAATCCAGTTACCACTGGATTCAGCGACACATTTTTTAATGAGCTTCACTAGGTAGCAAATTGGGATGGAAAATAGGAGTAAATTTCCCAGTGTTTCAAGTAGATTGCTACACATTCAAGGATTAAATGGCACAAAAAATCCATTCAGAGGGGGATATAATTCATCACTTGAAGTAACAATTCCCTGCTGAATTTCACATGGCGCTATGTAGGTACTTAGAAGATTGAATCATACATTTTGAACAAAGAATATTAATTTCTCTTTTGTCATCCATGTATTATATAATAGTTTAGTTGCTGACAGAAAAGAAAAGGTGTTTTGGGAGTAGTATAGGAACAGTAAAAGGATTTACAGTTATTAGCCATATGAATTGTATTTCTAGTGTTGCCATCACTAAAAGTTGGCAGTGAAAGTGGTACTAAGAAAATTTTACTTTTCACAGAAAATATTGATCACAATGATAGAAGTATTTGAACAGAGGTTAAGATTCCTTATGCTATGGTTTGATTTGGTATTTGAACCTGAACCGGAAGGGTTCAGACTTGAGGGAAAGAATCAATAGTATGGAAATTATTACAGCTTTTCTTCTAACATTTTGACCCAAAATTGCAGAAGGAGGCAAATGAGATATGTTGTTCTGGTCAGCACATTGTGATTCTGACAAAGAAGATTAAGTTTCTCAAAAAACAACCACCACTCTAGGCCAAAAATTTGTTATTATCTGATCATTGTGATCTACTGGATAGATACATTATGGGTTCATTAATGATTATTTGTATGCATTCCACTTGGAGCTGTGCTTAAGGAAAACAGTGATCGGAATTAAACGCGTTTAACACATCGTCTTTTCAGCTGCTAAAGTAGCACTTGCACAAGCCTCAGTTTTCAGCTCAACTATTACAGTAGAGAGGTTGGAAACAAGAAGATCAATAGAAGAAGACACAAAATAGGTCAGCTGCACTAAACCAACCAATTGCTCTATTCCTTCCCAGCTGGTGGAGAAAGAAACTTCCCTTAAGTGTTATGTCTACTAGATCCATGTCATACTACTGCTAGAGGCACAATGCATTCACTTACCTACCCTTAAGTAAAATGGAGTGACACTGGAATAAAGAAATGCAAACAGGGCATTTTTACTACTGCTGCTATTTTTCAGCACATTTACATGCATCTATATAGGATTGTCTCATTATCTAAATGGTGCTTTTTTCCTTAATATTTTCAACTCTTTCTTGAAAACTGTATGTTCATTGATAGATTTCCTCATAGGTTTAGGCAGAATATTTGACTGGAACATCTGGATCTAAGGTAACTACTGTTTGCAAGCAACAATTAAGAATATTAACATACAGTGGCAAAAGAATTAAATTAACAAGAGAGTAATGTGTACCTGCCACTTCATGCACCATAAATATTCTTCTGTGTATGCTTTAATTGAAAAATTTATAAGAATTTAAGCTATGAAAACTGAAAAGCACAGTTAGATAAAATTTACAGCTGGATAAACAGCTCAGTAGGTCCTCATCCTACAATTACTGCTAAAAAGTGAAGATGAGGCATCAAATTGTTGACTATAGCAAATAGGTCTTAAAATCCATTTTATTTTATTCTTGGCACTTATCTAGCAGCCTCCCAAGAAGTTATCCTGCTTGTGCTGATGTAAAAACCATTCTGTAATAGTCATGACTATACAAACTGTAAGTGTAATCAAACCAAATAAAGAATAGCAAATCAAAAAGAAAACATGAAAAAAACCTCATAAAATTGTAGGACTGTTAGTCATAAAGAACATATGGTATATATGTAAGCAGACACTGCAACTCACAGCCTATAGCTACATCTATACACCTAAAAATGTTTATAACCATCCAAAAAGCAGTACAAGTAAAAATATTCTTAAAAAATTCTTAAGTAAACATATCACCTGAAGAAAAAATCAAAAGGATAAAATCAATTTTCTTTGGCTTCAGGACAGTCAGAGCTTCATCTAAGAGCAAATAAATTAGTTATATTTTTATTAGTAATAATGTTTACACATTTCACACATATTGCAGCAGACAGATTCATAATTTTTCTTGACTTCACACACATAGTGACAGAAAAAATAGAGGAAATAAAGGAAAAATAATCCCATCAGAGATTATGACTATGTTAAGGGCTAGAAAGCATTCGTAATTTTCTGACAGGTCTGTGCTAAATAGTAGAGTATCTCTTCTCCCAAGCAGTGTATTTCAATGACTTATTTTATTGCAGAAAATATTGGTCCTTGTATGACTTATTCAGATACCATGGGGTTAAATAAATTCCAATTTCTATACAGAGTATATAGTAGCTCTGCTGGAATCAGGCACTTTTCATGTTGTAACACCAGCATTGCAGACACTAGTCTTCAAGGATAGACAAAATGATTTATTTTTTCTTATATAAATATATATATACACATATATATATGCATATATCTAGAAGTGTACTGTTGGGCATAATTTAGAGCACACACGCGCACACACACACACACACACAACTACCTTGGCACATGCTGCTAGCCAAAAATTACTCTTGCAAGCAAATTCTGGTGAATCCATGTTATGCAACTAATTGAGGTAATCAAGGTACTCAACATCATAAAATTGTGCCTATTGCCTCCAGAAATGATCTTCTGATTTCATTAGCTTTTAGAATTAGTACTCATCTTTGACTTTAAATAGACTACAAGCTCTGTACCGTGCATGTAAATGTTCAGTCTGTCTGTTTAATCATTCAGTTTCAGTATTTTGCATGATGCCATATGTTCCTGTGACTAAACAATCTGCAGTTTCTATTCAGCTGGCTTTTATTTTTGAGATCTCTGGGATTTAAAATTTCTCTACCAGAAGTGCCATTCTCTCCATACTCTGATCTGCCTCTCAGCTTTACAATCAACAATCCATTTTTATATTCCCTAAAAGAGAACATGGATGGTGTAATTTCTTCACATGATGATGTTAATTACTGTCACCCCATCACACTAATTTTTTCATAACAGAAACTGCAGGGATACATCAAATTAACTTCTTCCTCCTCTGCATGCCTATTCCAAAGCCAAGAAGCTTTATTTCTAAAGGATCTCATCTTTGTGTAAATATATTTAGAGTATTTCAAAGAGAACAATTGAAATTTAGAATGTCCTTCTTGTCCTCATAAAATTTACATCTATTTAGCTTTTTCCTGGGTTTTATTTTTATCAAAATTATATGATGTGTTGGGTTGACCCTGGGTGGATGCCAGGTGCCCACCAAAGTGGCTCTATCACTCCCCTCCTCAGCTGCACAGAGGAGAGAAAATATAAGAGAAGGCTGGTGATTCAAGACAAGGACAGGGAGAGATCACTTACCAGCTACCATTATAGACAACACAGACTCAGCTTGGGGAAATTAGTTTAATTTATTGCCAATCCACTCAGAGTGGGGTAACGAAAAATAAAAACCAAATCTTAAAACATCTTCCCCCTACACCCTTCTTCCCAGGCTCAACTTCACTCCAGAATCCCTTTCCCCCAGTGGCACAGGGGTACGGGGAATGAGGGTTATGGTCAATTCATTACACATTGTCTCTGTTACTCCTTCCTTTGTGGGGGAAGGACTCCTCACACTCTTCCCCTGCCACAGGAGACAGTCCTCCATAAACTTCCCCAACATGTCTCCTTCCACAAGCTACAGTTCTTCAACAGATGCTCCAGCATGGATCCCTCCCATGGGCTGCATTCCTTCAGGAACAGACTGCTCCAGCATGTGACCCTCACTGGGCCAAAACTTCTCACCGGCGGGAGCTGCTCTTTCCGCAGGTCCACAGGTTCTGCCAGGAACCTGCTCCAGTATGGGCTCCACGTGGGGTCACAATGTGCTTCAGGCATCCATGCTCTGGGGGGATCCTCCAGGGGCTGTAGGCAGATTGCTCCACTGTGGACCTCCATGAGCTGCAGGGGCACAGCTGCCCTGCCATGGTCTTTCCCATGGGCTGCCGGAGAGTCTCTTTTCCTGCACCTGAAACACCTCCTTCCCCTCCTTCACTGACCTTGAATTCTGCAGAGTAGTTTTCTCATATATTCTCACTCCCCTCTTTGTCTGCAGCTGCCCGGTTGGGTTTTTCTCCTCCTTCTTAACTATGTTACCCTAGAAGTGTTACCACCATCACTGATGGAGTTAACATCAGCCAGTAATGGGTCCGTCTTGGAGTCAGCTGGCATTGGCTCTGTTGCGCAGAGGTGAAGCTTCTAGCAGCTTCTTACAGCAGCCACACCTATAGCCCCTTCACTACCTAAACGTTGCCATGCTAACCCAATGCATGTGATTATTTCAAGGAAATATGAAGTCACTCAACTGTGGACAGATTACAGTCAAGTACTGATTATGTCAGAAATACAGCTCCCATCACTTTAAAAATCTTAGAAAACAACCCACTAACAATAACTACCTACAACAGCAATTGAGATGGCAGCTTTTCTTCATGCTATGCTTGAAATGGGAAATAATTGAAAGAAATTGGACACCACTGTCTTGGTGCTATTAAAGGCATCATTACTAATTCAAGGCATCCATAGGTTAATGACAGATTATATAAGCTTTCACCTACTCCGGTCTTGATTCAGGTAGGAAATCAACCTGGTTATCAAAAATAGAGAGAGGCAGGGGGAGAGATGTGTAAATAAGCATCCAATCTTGCACCATTTTAGTTAGCATTCCAGGAGCAAAATGAACTGTACTACCTGAACCATATTTTGTGTTATAGTACATTTAAGGCAGCAACTCTTGCCAGTTGTGACTACCACAGCAACTAGTAAGTACCTACACTTCTTAAAATAAAAGGCATCTTAGTGATGAAGTCTCTTGTCAAGGCAATAAGCTTGTCTTCAGGAGCATTCCACAGTGAAGTGGGGGATCGCAGCATACAGGGGTGGGTCCTGAGTTGGGAAAGCCCCAGGGGAGTGCAGAGACTTTCGAGGAGCTGGTAGCTAACACAACAGATGATGGGTGGTAGCAGGAGGCAGCTCCCATCTGAGAGGTATGAAAGCACACATCTGTGGGCCTGACACACTTTCTAGAGGGGTGTGCTGCTTACCGGGGGCTCATATTAGGGACGTCACCGAGAGAATACCGAGCCTTGTACAGTGCACTATTGCCTGCTACTGTTGCTACATGTGGGCACCAGTGATACAGCCAGGAGCAGTCTGAAGAGGATCAAGAAGAGTCCTTGGACAGGCAGTAAGGAAATCTGGAGCCCAGGTAGTTTTTTTTGTCAATCCTACTGGTCAAAGGGAAGGGGTTTGAAAGTTG
This sequence comes from Ptilonorhynchus violaceus, assembly GCA_013397565.1. Classification (NCBI taxonomy): domain Eukaryota; kingdom Metazoa; phylum Chordata; class Aves; order Passeriformes; family Ptilonorhynchidae; genus Ptilonorhynchus; species Ptilonorhynchus violaceus. The sequence continues at coordinate 103,271 of VZRJ01003495.1, read as the reverse complement.
TAGTCAAGAGACTGCGCAGCAAGCTTGCTACCCCGGGCTTCAGGCAGGGATCAGCTTGGTAGACCATCATTGGATAAAGTCCTGGAGGGAAGAGAAACCCTAGAAAGGTGGTTAATGTTCAAGGATCACCTCCTCCAAACTCAGGAGCAATGCATCCCAGCAAAGGAGAAGTCAGGAAAAAAATGCCAGGAGGCCTGCATGGATGAACAAAGAAGCTCCTGGACAAACTCAAACATAAAAAGGAAGCCTAAAGAGGGTAGAAACAAGGACAGGTGACCTGCGAAGAACACAGAATGATTGTCCAAGCAGCTGGGAATCGTGTTAGGAAAGGAAAGTATTGATATCATTAAATCTGGACAGGGAATTCAAGGGCAACAAGAAAAGCTTCTCTAGGTACATTGGCAATAGAAGGAAGACTAGAGAAATGCAGGCTCTCTCTGGGGGGAAACAGAAGACCTGGTTAGCTGGGATGTGAAGAAGGCTGAGGTATTCAACAAATTTTTAAACTCAGTCTTCACTGGCATGTGCTCCAACCACACCACCCAGATCACGGAAGGCAAAGGCAGGGACTGGGCAAATGAAAAACTGCCTGCTGTAGGAGAAGATCAGTTTCAAGAACATCTAAGGAAACCTGAAAGTGCATAAGCCCACGGGACTTGATGAAATGCATCTGTGGGTGCAGAGGAACTGGTGGATAAGTGACTCAGCCACAATCCATCATATTTGAGAGGCCATGGAAGTCTGGTGAAGTTCTCAGTGATTGAAAAAGGGGAAACATAAACCCTATTTTAAAAAGGGAAAAAAAGGACAACCCTGGAAACTGAAAGTCAGTCAGTCTGACCTTGATGCCTAGAAAGATCGTGGAGCAGATCCTCCTGGAAATGATTCTAAAATGTTTAAAAATAGGACGTGGTTGGTAACAGCCAAGATCGTTTCAATAGGGGCAAACTGTGTCTGACAAATTTGGTGGCCTTCTACGATGGGGTTACAGCTTTGGTAGACAAGGGAAGAGTGACACAATCTACCCAGACTTGTGCAAAGCATTTGACACTGTCCCACATGAGATCTTTGTTTCTAAACTGGAGAAACATGGATTGGACAGATGGAACGCTTGGCGGATAAGGAATTGGTTGGATGGTTATACTCAGAGACTTGTGGTCAGTGACTCAGTCTGTAAGTGGAGAGCAGTGATAAGTGACATTCCACAGGGATCAGTATTGGATATCTTTGTTGGTGAAATGTAGCATGGGATCAAGTGCGTCCTCATGAAGTTTGCTGATGACACCAAGCTGTGTGGTGCAGTCATGCTGGAGGAATGGGATGCCATCCAGAGGGACTTTGACAGCCTTGACATGTGGTTTTGTGTGAACCTCATGAAGTTCAACAAAGTCAAGTGCAAGGTCCTGCAGATGGGTTGGGACAATCTGAAATGCAAGTACAGACTGGCTGGAGAATGGATTGAGAGCAGCCCTGAGGAGAAGGACTTGGGGGTGTCGGTTTAGGAGAAGCTCAACACGAGCTGGCAATGTGCTCTTGCAGCCCAGAAAGCCAAACACATCCTGGGCTGTGTCAAAAGCAGTGCGGCCAACAGGGCGAGGGAGGTGGTTCTTCCCCTCTACTCCCATTTCGTGAGTATGGACCTGGAGTACTGTGTCCAGTTTCAGGGACCCTCAACATAAGAAGGACATGGACCCGTTGGAGTGAGTCGGGAGGAGGGCAACAAAGATGATTAGAAGGCTGGATCACCTCTAGAGACAGACAAGGTTGTTCAGCCAGGAAAAGAGAGGGCTCCAGGAAGACCCTATTGCACCCTTCCACTACCTAAAGGATGACTACAGCAAAGCTGAAGAGGGACTTTTCACAAGGGCAGGTAATGACAGGACAAGGGGGAATGGTTTAAACTGAAAGGGAGTAGATTTAGATTAGATCTTAGGAAGAAATTCTTCCTAAGCATGGTGAGACACCGGCACAGGTTGACCAGACAAGTTGTGACTGTCCCACCCCTGAAAGTGTTTAAGGTCAGGTTGGATGGGGCTTTGAGCAACCTGGTCCAGTGGAAGGTATCCCTGTCCATGGCAGAGGGCTTGGAACTAGATGGTCTTTAAGGTCCATTCCAACTCAAGCTATTCTGTGATTCTATAATTCTGTAATTATTGAAAATACTTCCAAAAATATACCCCCTCGTAATTGGTCTTTCTATGATTTATAATTTTATGCAGATAAAATTAGAGGCAGGTTTAGGAGCCCTAAAAGGAAACAATTTTTTCATGTTCAAAAGTAGTTTACTCACCAAGGGCAAAATTTACACATTTTCTTTTATGATGGAAATCAAGAACACATTATACTGGCAGCTTCTAAGGCTCATTAGACCAACTAATCTGGTGCTTTTCCAAATTAAGTTAACACTGATTATTTCTTAATATCTTTTTTTAACTTTTTTAAAAAACTCTTTTGGTTCTTATTGTCCTATGAAATCAGCTTCTGCTTTCTGTCAGTGCTTAATTCAGCAACAATGTTTTCTGAAGTGTATCTTTAATCCCCATGTCAGATTTAACAGCTTCACTTAGTGTTTTAGTTATCTTCTATGCTCAGCTACTTTGTTGTTTATAGTTTCATCTGCTTCCATCTGCTCTGAATAAAGTTGCAGTAAATGTGGCCTCTTGCCTTTTCTGTCAATTTTTGAGTAAAAATAAAGTCTAGAGGGCAGAAGCCCCAGACTTGGAAGGCTTAGTGGAAATCCTTACTCCCTCACAAACCCATGTTATGTTGAATAAAACACAAACAGTCCATTAAGGGCTTAGGATCCTTAAGTGTTATGATATATGGTGAGGACCTGAGAAAGGGAAGAAAATAACTTGTAAAAGAAATTCTATGAGAACAGGAAATTATTTTCTACCCATGATTACAAAATTATTCACTAATTTTGGATACCTCAACCTTTCTCCAGTTAGCTTCAATTATAGTAACAGGTGTTCCTCTCTTTGATTCATCATATCATAAAAGATTTGAACTGACCGCTGCAACTAGCTTTTGAAAAATTCAATTGATTTTTTCTGAAAATTCAAATAAAAAAAATTAAGAAAATGTTTATTATTGATTTCTCTAAGAACATTTACAAAACACTCTTGTTTTGAGCTGACTTACAGAGGGAATGATGAAAGACGGTGATTGCTCATTTAATTAAAAAATTTATTTATTTAATAAAGAATGGGAATCACTAAGATTTTGGGATGAAAGAGAGAAAAAGGAAAGAAAAATGTCTGCCTTCAGGTCTGAAACTTTTTTTTACTGAATGTTTGTACTAGTTCTCATTCCTTCCTATACTGCACTGAGGGGGAGTGATGAAGCAGCTGTGTGGTGCTTTGCTGCCTAACCACAGCAACATTAGAAAAAACATAAAAGGTTCACAGACTGAACAGATCTATTCTACAGAGTAAATACCAGAAAACAGGCAATTAAAAAATCACCTCTTATGTCTTCTTGATACAATATAGTTCAGGAGCTGGACACATAGAATAATAATGTATTTGTCTTACTAATCATTAAGTAACAAAAGGTCAGGCAGCATTAATACTAACTTTGAAATAGTACTTTCATTTAGTTGCAAGCTCCTAAATTTCCCCTCATCCAGTAGAGATCTGTTGCGAGCCAGAATTGCTTTTATATTAGAAAACTGGATGAGTCATTACAGTGATAATGTGAAAAGCTGAACTATGCCTTGAAAGCATTACACAGCCTCTTTAAGGAGGCTGTTTAAACAGTTAACAAACAACATAACAATTTACCAGTAGAAAACTCATCAAGTTTTTCAAGCCTAATAGAGGAACTGCTTCCATTGGTGAAAGCTGGCAAGAGGAACTGGATATGAGATGCTGTGATTCAAGTGAGCACCAGAAAGTCTTCTTCTCCTGTTTCTGAAATTCTTTTGTTCATGGCACAGCATTCCACATCTGAACCTTGTATTTTTATCTCAAAATCACATGTATAAGCTAGTCATGCTACATCTTGGTCTATGTCAGACTTAGTGATGCACCCTTGCTTTTCCTTGAAATAATCCTAAGACAAGAAGAGAGGCTTCTGTTCACTCTAGTAGGTCCCCAGTGGTGGACAATAAAAGCATGACACTTGTGGAGCACACCACAAACCACATCCACCTCATAGTATATACATAATTATTCACTGAGCAGCTTTATTTACCCACTTTTTAATGAATGCCTTCCTTACATAGAAAACAGAGGTAATTATACATAAGCTTTCCTGAAATAAGATCCCCTTTAATACTAAGTAACATGAAAGTACTAAGTATGCAAGAGAGAGAAAAGAATGAAAAACAATATGAAGGCCTTGATGAAGGAAAAGCAAAAAAAAAAAAAAGATCACATGGAAATTACTTTGTAAAAAAAAATTATATATGGGCATTGATATATGGGAAAATAGGCTTATGCATTGGTTGTGCATGTCTTTGGTAGCAGTGGGGCTACAGGGGTTACTTCTGTGAGAAGCTGCTGGAAGCTTCCTCCATGTCCAGCAGAGCCAATGCCAGCTGGCCCCAGGTCAGACATGTCTCTGGTCAAGGCTGGGCCAATCAGAAATTGTGGTAACACCTTTGTAATAGCATACTTCAGAAGGAAAAAAAAAATCATTGCACAGATTTAATTGTGGACAAAGAAGAGTGTATGTGAGAGGAACAGCTCTGCAGACACCAATGTCAGTGGAGAAGAAGGGGCAGGAGGTGCTCCAAGCACCAGAGCTGAGATTCCCCTGCAGCCTGTGGTGCAGACCATGGTGAGGCAGCTGTGCCCCTGCAGCCCAAGGAGGACCACAGGGGTGCAGAGATCCACCTGCAGCCCCTGGAGGAGACCCACGCCTGGGAGGAGGCTGTGAAATTGTGGGAGGCCTGTGCTGGAACAAGCTCCTGGCAGCGACCTGTGGACCCATGGAGATTGGAGCCCACGCTGGAGCAGGTTTGCTGCTAGGACCTGTGACCCTGTGGGGAACCTGCATTGGAGCAGGCTGCACCCGAAGGTCTGGAAGAGTCAGGCACTCTTGCACCCCCTGGAAGAGTGACCCACACTGGAGCAGTTTGTGGAGAACTGTTGCCCAGGGGCTGGACTCATGTTGCGTCTGTTTTGCCCATGACAGTATTGGGTGAGCAATCGCTCTCTGTCAACCCATGAACCTTTTGTTATATTTTCTCTGGTCTGTCCACCTGTGGAGGGGAGTGATAGAGCAGCTTTGGTGGGTGCCTGGCATTCAGCCAGGGTCAACCCACTACAGCTTAAAACCTCAAATACTAAACTCATATGCAGTACTGAAGAAACTTAAAAAAAAAAAAAGAGGTAACACTACAGATCACTGGGAAAAAAATGTATTAGATACCTGAATCCTGCTGGAAAGACATTTGATCTATTAGGCTTGGAATACGTGGAGAAGGAATATTCCTCCCTGTTCCTTGTGGAAGTGGGATATGCTTTTCTCTCTTATGCATCTGAAAGATGGGATTTGGGAGAATAAAACTGTTCATAACTGTGATTAAAAACTCTGCTCACATGCTGCGCTATAAAGAAATAAAACAACATATGCAACTGAAACAGAACATATAGCATATTTTTTACATGGAGGCAAAAGCACTGAAGGTTATATAGAATTATTTTTAATGAATGAGAGAATTTAAATGGTATTGCCTACTCCAGTTTTTGAGGAGACTTCCATACTGCGAACTACAGAACAGAGCCGAGCCATTTCTGTGTCCCTTGCTTGCCCCATCTGGATCCTAGAGAAATCATTCAAAGATGCAAAAAGGAAAACACATCTGTCTGGCCAAGAAGTTGAGTGCTTCGAACAGGGGGACAATGTGTTTCCCAAAACTTAGCATTATAAGATTTCTAAGGGAATCATAAAGCAAACTAGTGTACAGAAAAAAATCTGCAAAGTTTCAGCCTCCAGAGGCATTTTCAGCCACACTGAATCAATCTCTGCTAGCACCACTTTGATGAATCCTCACTAGCAATGCTTTGGGGCTTTGTTTCACAGCTGAAGACACTGGTGCTTTGCACACTTCATCTATGTGAGATTTCAATTGAGTTCGGCACCATGCAAACAAAATATTTGCATAAATCTTTGAGGAGACTAATTTTTTATGATGATTTTCTTCATAGACCTGTCATTTAATTTTTTTCATGATCTTTCTCACAGATTGCAAAAGATAAGTAGAAGAAATCGGCTAAATGTTTATTCATAGAACTAGAGTGGGATTATTTTTATCTCAGTAGGCACATCATAAACTCAGAAGTAAAGTATCTACTTTTAAATTGGATAACACTGAGGAAATAAAGTTCAGGGAGCATGAAGATACCAAAGAACAGAGTTTTTTTAAATGTTGATTTTTTTTCTTTTAAAAAAAGACTAGCTAGTGGGAGAAAAAAAATAATCACAAAAGTAAACTTTATAAATAGTAGTTACATTGAGTCAGTTTTCTTACAAAAAGGCACACATTTTTAGTAAAAAAAATAAAATTGAGACAAAGAGTGGTAGTAAGCAAGGAGAGATCTCTGCATATAGTAAGAGGTAAATTGGTTTACCTGTGATAAGCATAACCCTAAGAAGGGAACAAACACATGTAATCTTCAATTAGCTTAACATTTCACAGGTTTGTACATGTAGTGGTGGTTATCCAGAAAAGATAGTGACATTATACTACAACTGTCTCTTTTGACATCTACCTGTAGCACTGACTCCAGGCAACTATTGGCCTTTAAACAACCCAAGACTGACAGGTGGTTTCAGTCAGCATTTTTTCAGTATTTTAAAATTGATTAATTTACGTGTATAGCCCACTTCTTGCTGTTGAATACCCAACATATGAAATTTAAATAATAATTCTAAGCTGTAACCATCCACAGAAATTAAATGCAGAGGAAAAATGAACACAGTGAGAACTAATTATATTGAACATTACTGGGTTTTTTTCTCATTTTATTTGTTTGATTTTCTGTCGGCATCACTAAATAAGCTTTAGCAATAGCTAAAGACAAAGCTCATGATCCAAAAATAAATTTCACAAGCTTTGACATGCTTTTTAAAGTGAAATGTACACACCTGATGAAAAATATTCATACTGACAAGTGAATAGTTGACACTGAGGAAAATACATCCAGGTATCTTGAAGGATCATCATGAAGAAATGAACACATTTTTTGTGACAGAAAAGAATGTGTCTCAGAATACTGAACAAATTAGCAGAGATTTAGTCTCAATTTAAAATATATGCAGATATAGCTGTGTGAGAAAGTTGCCTAATATTTGCTGCCATTATAGATGGCACAGTTTTAGCCATTTGTGTTAGATGCTTCCAGTCACAGTGAAAAAGAAGAAAAGGGAAAAGAAAAAAAAAGACAATTTTTATGAAACAGTTCTACAGATAAAGCACAGCAAAATCTCAGAGGAGGCAAGGTTGAAGATAAGGTTTAAAAAGTAGAAAATTTTTCAATGTGTTGTGGCAGAAAACGAAGAATTTCAGAGAAATGAAACAGTAGAACCGAAAAGGTGATACCAATGAGTAAGATGCCAGGAGCGTATAAACAAGGTAAGTGGTTATGGGACAAAGTTTATTACGTGAGACCAGAAAAATTGATAGTCATTCTGGAAAGAAATGATATACTCTTTCTTGAGAGGTTAGAAAGGATAAGAAACCTGAAAAAATGGTCAGAAAACAGCACTGATGCAGTTTCAGTCTTTAAGTGATCAATCATCTGGACTTGGCAACCTAGATTTGCTGAAATTTCTTTAAAAAATGTTTTTCAGAAAAAGTTACATTGATACATTCTGGAAGGAGGACTCTAGTGGGGGATGCTACTGCACTGGAAGTAAAATGTCAGAGAAAAATGTACAAAAATATCTTAAAAATTAAAGCAGAGGAATGGGAAATATGTACTAGATAATGATCTAAACTCTAAGGGTGCACTGAAACTGCTTATTATTATCTACAAGCTAAAGCAGTCTGTGCTTTTACAGACAGAGACAAGGTTAGTGCTGCTGGAGGAAAAAAGAAAGTAATGACACTGAGCTGCAACAATGAATGAAGGAATAGAAGAGACAGCGTTTGACAATATAAATATTACTTTGCAACAGCACTGGCTGTTAGAAATACTATTAGAAGGGAAAAGTAATGTACTATGTTTTTTCACTGAGATGTCACTATTGCTGTGACCTTCAAACTGTGTTGTTTGCCCCTTGGCACAATTTCTCTTCAAAACAAAATTCAAGGACTGGCCATTGTTTAATTCAATATTTCCTTCATTTAACAGCTCTTGTCTCCAAAGTAATATTATTTTTTTCATAATATGCACACAAGCCTACACATAAAAGCCAACACATGTACAAATGGCATGTAATTTTCTGATGTTATTTGTATCATAACAGCCATTGTCAAGACTCTTCTTAACACAGGTGGCCCACTTGATTATCCTGTTAAAATATTGAAGATTTTTTGACACTCTTTCATGAGTGTCAAAGCCATTAACTATTTCTGTTTTCAGCACAAAACAGTTTTAGCTCTATTTTCCTGCTATTCGTTCGTCTGTACTGCTTGTAATATTTGTTAATTCTTTTTTGTATTACTAAAACCAGAATGTATGACTAAAAAAATGAATGTGAGGAAGAAAGAAATAAGTAGTATTAAAATAAGTATTTTTAGATAAATGTATAACCCGAGTCAGTCATAAATTTTAAATTAAAAGTTTCTTCTCAGAAGAGAATTTGTGATTATAGTATTGAAACACAATGTATTAATTTCAACAGAAATGGAATTAGGAAAAGTTACATTCTAGAGCTGCAGGCAGAATTTCCGAACAAAACTAGATTAGGAGGGTTAAAATAGCCAGTAGTCTGACAGTATTGAAGATTCAGCAGTAGTTTGATGACATACAGGGAAAACAGAAGGGAACAGTTAAATAATTTTTTTTGCTTGATATGGACACGGAACGTGAATTTGAATCGTTTATATTCTAAATTATTATTCCAGGAATTGAATATTTTGTGTTATTACTAGGTTTCTCCCACAGAAATAAAGGCATTAGAATTAATTCAAGGAGAAAAAAAGTATTTCATGCCAGGGCATACAAAATATTTTGCACCATCTGTCAGATCTCACAGCTTGTTTACTACAGTTTTGTGGTTGTTGTTGACTGAAGTCTACCTACCTGATTGGCGTTTTTCCTTGTCTGAAATGAAGGGTTTGTGGTCCACCTCCTACTCGTATTAGCTTACACTTGCACTTTCCTGTACAAAGCAAAACATCCTGTGAAATCTTTTATATAATAAATTCAAATAAAATTAAACTCTGCCACTATATACCTGGCAAGGGTGCTGGCGAGGCTTCTAGGCTGTCATTCTGGGTGTTCAAATTTCAAAAGCTGTGTTGTTTAGGAAACTCCTGTTGGTTTTGTAATTGTGTTGGTTTCCCAAATGCTTATATACACGGCTAAACATACAATCAGATGCTCAGCCTCTACCAAAAGATGAAAAGCCATCCATGTCTCTCAAATAATGTAAATCTAATATTATTTAGTAGTTCAATTTTTTTCATTTCAACAGAAGAACTAGGAGTTAGAATTTAAGTAATCTCCAATATGGCTTGGACGTTCCTTTAAACAGGCCTTCTAGAGAAATGTTTCTCTAGAGATATTCATTGTGAGGCAGAAAGTGGAATCAGGGGCTTTGGTCTACAGAGGCTACACCTACATCAGCAGAGTGTGCAGCCTGCCAAAAGTGACTTTGAATGTATTCAGGTTTTTCATTGCACACACTTTGAAATTATGAATGTCCAAAGAGGTAAAGCACATCATAATTTTATGACACCAAAATCACTAGAATTTCCAGTCATGACAGTATGTTAATACTTCTAAAAATCTTGAATTTTCTTTGTTTTTCTTCATTTTTTTTAAGGATGCTCTTTAAATGTGTAGGTATATATATGGTGGCAAAATGCATCTATAAATATCTAAACTATGATAAGAGAAATGCCTCACATGCTCTTCCCATTTAATCTGTGGAAGAAAATCTTTAAGATGTGAATCTTGCTTTATGGAGGGAAACAGCTGCTGTGAAAGTTTTCCCTACAGATTGTACCACTTAAATAAAGAAATCACAGTAAAAGCTGGGGTTACTTATGCTGCATGGAAATAATATAATAATAAAAAACCACAACACATACACACACAAGCATATTATGTTTAAGTACAGGGAACTCTCCATTTCTTTCTTTTTGTGGAATAATAGAATGGAAAAAAAAAATTGGAGGAAACTGATGTGATCTTCATTCCTTTTTGCGACAAGTTTCAGATTCAGCATAGCTCCAAAGACATTGGAAAAATGAATAAATTTGGAAGTAGATGCTATATAAGGTCCAACCTAAACCATTTTGTAATTCGGCAAACTTAAATATTTCCGTATGCCATACCAATATGTCAATTACATTTTTCCAGTGACTGACTATATACCCGAGGTACGTGCAACATGAGGTTTCTTTTCAAAGTACTATGAACACCGCTAGGTATGATATGCTTGTGTTTAAGCTGGGAATCATCAGATTTTGGTTATACTCCTATGCTACTAACTTCCTGCCAGACCTAGGAGAACTCTATTAACCTTTAATTGACTCTCTCACGCAGTCTGAGAAATCAGGACATTTATTTGGCTCTCTTTATGATGCACTTTGATACCAGTAAGAGAAAAAAAAGCAGGTGCAAGACTGTTCTGTGTCACACAACTATCACAAATGCATACAGCTCCAGGGACCCACAATGGAAGATATGTGACTGCTCTGTTTACTTCAGCTAAGCATTTTTAAAAACATTTGCCAATTTCTAATTATGTACTCGTATAAAATATGACTGGGAGGAATCTCATAGGGTTATTTAGTCAAACAGTTCTGCCCCAAGTCAGTATCAGCTGACATTTTAGCTTATAGCTTCCTGTCTCTTTTTTTCCCGGTAGACACAGATAATTTATTACCTTTCATTTTTTTGGCAGAATGATCAAAAAAGGAACCACCACCAAACAACATTTTGTTAATGATATTTTGTAATTATTAAAATTATTATGTTGCTGAAAAAAATGATGGATCATTTTTCCAGTGTGTCTTGCATCAACTCTTTCATGTCCTGTGAAATTCTTTAGCAAGATACTTAATTAACATGAATAATGAAATAGTCCTGATGTATGTAAAATGTTCTTGCCTGTTGCTTAGCATTATTTTCAACTTCAATAATTTTTTCTGTTAATAATAGGCAATATTACCATGAACTCAAACAGTAAATGCTAAATTAATTTCTTTAATGAATTCTTAATTAATTTCTTTATCTCCTTGTCTCTTCTTTTTTTTTTTTCCCCTAATTTTTCATATTATAGTTTATTATGAAAAACAAAGCATTACATCTTGGCAGATTTTTCAAGTACTTAGGTGCATTTTGGTCCTGTGTGATGCCTTTAGAGTACCTAGATTTTAGACAACAGTGTTTTTATGCACAGAACATCAATAGTATTAGTTGAGACTACTTAAGTATTTTTAAACTCAAGCATTATATCTTAAAAAGACGAATTTGTCCTGAACTTTCATAGACTGATTTACTATTTATTTCACATCCTGTTCTTTCTTTAACTTGATGCTGAATGATTTTCCTGGAGAAAGGAGTGAAAATAAGAGTGAACATTCACTTTATTACATACTCTGAATTCTTAAATTACTTGTAGTAACTTAGGTTATAACAAAATATAAAATGATAATGTCTAGGGACTTGAACTGAAACTTTATTAATCAGTTCTCTGCAGTCTGCTAACGTTTCTAGAGAGAACATTAAATGAAGGTCTGTGTTAAGAACACAAGTACATGTGAGAGATCTGTTGCTGATTATAGTAACCTTTATGAAATTCATAGTAATTTTCAAATGTATGTACATAAAGATCCATAACTACGTTGGTACTGTGGACCAGTAAAAATCTCAAACCGTTGGAACGGATTTCACAAATACAATAAAAAGTAATTTGTCTCTAATAAAAAAGCACTTTAACGAAACAGTGCACAACGTGGCACTATCTCAAAGTACTACATAAAAATTGAATAATTTTGTTGCACACCAACACTGATAAATATTAATAAATTTGCATCACATGAAGGGAATCTGAAGCTCTACCGTGATTCATCTGCAGAATTCAGAAATGAAATCAATGATCTCAGAGGATTCCATCTCTAACTATTAGGTCATCCTCAACCTATAAATATTTCTGTTTCATATGCATCAGAATTATGCAACAATTAAAATTCTAAACAAGTATTACATGTAACCAAAGTAAAGACAAGTTACAGGAAAGATTATTCTGCTCTTATAACTATGTATAATGCTAATTATGTAAAAGTGTAATGCAAAAAAAGCCCCCAAAACTTAACCAGACTGTATTATTTATTCCACTTTAATTAGAAAAAAAACATTCCATGAATGGCTAGCACAGATAAGGATATTTTTCTAAGCATTTTCAGGGGTTATCCTGATGTTTTCTGTTAATGTTGACTACTTAATGCATACTTTGCATGTACTAGCACAAGACTGAATGACCTAATCAGAATTATTTCACTAGATTTCTTTCCATGGAGTTGGCAAATGTAGAAGTTGGGCAAATTGTTATTACCATGAACAGACTATTAACTGAGTAAGTATTGTTTACATAAACAGAAATTTTACAACTAAGTGTCTGTTCAACAAACTGGAAACTAGCACTAAGCTATTGAAGAAAAGTTATGTGCTGACATTAGTAACTACAAGAAACTTGCCTTTGAAAGTTTGCATCATAGTACAAAACCTGAAAGAATCTTGGAAGTCTACAGATTAATTCTGTGGAATCCATTAGAGCTCTAGCTGCACAAAATTATTGAACACGTAAAAGAGTGCCACCAGTATTTTTTCTTCTTTCGGCTGATTGTTGGTCAATTGTTCACCTCCAGGAAGAATCCCAAGCATTTCACTGTTTAATTTTAGTTAGTATCTCCAGTGAGTATTCTTGGCTTTGCTTTCAGCCTGAGACTTAAGAAAATCCTGGCTACTCATTCAGAAACTATTCAATCCAAGAAAACACTCTGATCTCTCCTGTCCAGGTGCTGGCTCCCAGGCACCCACCAACCTATGGTCCCCACACTTGTTGCTGGCCCTCAGACTCCTCCCCACAGGAACTCTTTTTATCACTTCTTCTGCATCCCATAATGTGTCCCATGCTCCAGGATTGACTCGTTGTGATGGGAGTCATATATGGATTCATCACAATGAGTCAATGCTGGAGCACCTTTTGAACTGAGTGGCGTGACTGCCTAGGTATATAGAACACTTTATGGGATGCAGGGCAAGAGCATTTGGGGATTGTTCAAGTCTCATAATGGGTTTTTCAGGGAATAAGCAAAAGTGTTGAAGGGAATCCAGGTGAGCTGAGTAGGAGCAAGTTTGGGAAAACATAATGATAAGGAGATAAAAATGGCTATTTGCATGTAAATAGCTTGCTATTCAGAGTAGTTTGTCTGGCCATACCCTGCAATTCCTCAGCACAATTTTTATCTAGCTTTTTCTGTGGGAAGGACTCCCTCTTCTGTGTACATATCTGTGGGAGGGAGTCTGAGTGCCAGCAATAGGTGTGGGACCGCAGGTCAGAGGGTGCATTTGCCTGGGTGCCAGCAACTGGACCGAAGAGACCAAACTGAGTGAAATCCAAGTGCCAGTCCTGGTGTGGGACTTGAGTCAGAGACCCATGTGTCCACAGTGCAACACCTGGAGTTACTCTTGGTGCGGGAATGTGTGTGATCACTAGTGAAAATTCAGCCAGATGAGCAAGCGAGCAGGTGACGTGGTTCACGGATCTTGGGGAAAGAGGTGTCTCCAAGGGACCCCAGGAGGAAATGGGACTTTTCCCAGACTTTGGGAAACCAGGGGAGTGCCAGCAGTTTCGGGAGAGACTCTAGGATCTGGAGTCTCTAGGGGCAAGACCTGCTGGTGTGTGTGTCTGTAAGGGCCAGAATCTGGGGAACTTGACTACTGGGCATCACGGGAGTCCCACACAGCTCTGGGTGTTTGAGTGTGATCATGTGTGTTATGAGTGAGATGGTCTGGAGTGGTGCTGCAGTGTCAGGGGCTTGTATGCCCAGTTGCTAGAAACCAGGAAGACTGGGGTCCAGGCACAGCTAGTGGGCTAACTGAGTGTCTGAGCCCAGCTTCTGAGGAAGGTCCATGTTATACATATGTAGATATATATTTATTTACATGTGCATATATATGTTTTCACTAGCAAACCTCTACCCTGCTCAGCTAGAGATGAGGGCAGGAAAAGGCTGTTGCTGCTGTCTGTGTGTGTGGGAGTGCTCTGTGTGTTTTCGGTCTGTGTGGACAACTGTGTGTGTCTGTGTGGTGTATACGTCTGCTCTCTGTGTGTGTGCCTGCTGGGGACACAAGCTCAGCTTTGCTATTGGTTGCACTTATGGCATGGATCTGTAAGAGCCTCAGCAGCCTCTTGGTCTGTTGGACCCAGCATAATGTATTTTTTTGTAACAATAACCTTTTTAAAATTTTTTGGCATGTTCTCCATAGTATCCTATTCACCACACTTACTTTATTCAATGCTTCCTTTTACATCCTGTGTTCTAGATCTCCAATCCACATCTGGGATTGCTTGAACTTAAAATTACTCCCTTTGGCAGATATACTTTTTGAAGGTGACCTGCCCAGACAGTACTCTACCTGTTGCCCCATTAATGAGTAAAGTAAATAGGCTTAACACATCTTGCACTCTTACATTCTTGATTATACTTTGAATATGATATTTGGTTTTTTTCACGACACGATGATTTTACAGATTCAAGTTCAGTTTATGATCCACTATAATCCCTGGAAAGGCAGAGAATTAATTTCTTTGCAACCATTTGTTTTTCTTCCCTCTTACGCTGTTAATTATATCTGTCTAAATGTAGTTCCTTGCACTTGTCTCTGTTGAACGGCATCTGGTTTTTTTTTTCCAGACCATTTCTTCAATTTGTCAAGATCATTTTTGATTCTCATCCTATCCTCCAGTATGCCTACAATCCCTCTCAGCTATGTGTTGTCTGAAAATTTAATCATATGCTCTTGATTCCATCATCCCACTTGTTAATGAAAAAAACGAGTGAAGCTCCACTCTGTACATCTTTTCGTTCTGGCAGTGAACCACAAATAATTCTCTGGGCACAGTTTTCCAAACATTGTTTAAGGCCTCTGTAGAAGAGTCAACAAAAATCTATTTCTTTACCTGAATTATTAAAAAAAGGAAAGGAGAAGTTATAACAGTTAAAAGCATACTAAATTCCCTGGGCCTCTGATCTTGTAATGTAAAAAAATTAGGTGAGTGGGACCAGATTTATTTTTATTCAAACTCAAATTAATTCATCTGTCCATTATCCTGAAGAAGCTTGACATAGTTTATTAATTCAGAATTTTTTCTTTGTCTGTATAAATCTATGTCCTTCTCTGCACTCCTCTTCCCCACAAGTTCTACGACCACTACATCACTGTATTTCCTTGTACTTCAGGACAGGATATACATCAAATATATATATATTTGCTAGGTTTATAGGGGTATAATAGCATAACTTCTTGTCTACACGTAAGTTTCCAGAAGTTTTGAAGGTATCTAAGCTCTTAATACAGAGAAAATAGACCCCCAGTTTGATTAAATTATGCATACAAGTGTCTAGTATCATTTGAGGTCATGCAGGATCTCCAAGACAGCCACTAGGGATATAATACCAGATCAGTGTGAGACCCATGTCCTCACTAGCTAGCCTGAAGATCAGAAGTGGTACTAGAGGCTTAAATTTGAGCAACTGAAACGAATTTTAGGTTCTATTGACTGCAGTGGGAATTTAGGATTAGTAACATCTGTTGCTATTTGAGATGTTGCAGTGTATTCTCACCCTGATTCAAGTTCCCTGTTTCAAAAGGATGTTTGGTATGGGTACATGTGGGCATTTTAATCCGGTACCTGGCACACCTTCAAGCACCTACATAACAAATCTAAATTTAAGGGTTCTAATTTCAAATTGACATGCAGTCACAGATCCTCCTTGAGATGACAATGAATTGCCCCGGGATGTTTTCAAAACTTCTGAGTTATGTAAACCATCACTAGTATAAATTTCCTTTTGTAAGATGATGCCTTGACCTAGATTCAGTTCAAACATATAGTCTTTGCTCAGACTAAGCACTAACTACCTACTGCTGCTAAGATACTTCTAGGTGTGCTGACTGATCTCCATTTTTTTCTCCAGGAAGATTTGTGTCATAACTGCTATGTCCATAAAGATACCACAGATATCCTAAAGCTTATCAAAAAATGTTACATTCTAAATTTGGGTAATGGAACTGATTCTCTTATTCTGCCTTTACTGGCATTGACTACTCTAGTCAGTAGCTCAAGCCAACCTTTTGGGTAAGACAGAAGCAAAAAAAGGTGCATTAAACATTTCATTCTCCTCCCCACTGAACAGTAGACCCACAATTTCACACTAATCCACCTACAAAGTTGACTATCATTTTTGATGTCTCATACTTACATTTGCATCTTGTTTTCTGTCTTAGCCTTTCTAACCCAAATCCCTTTGTGCTTGTGGTACTTTTTTATAAACCTCATGGATACTTGCGACATGTTTCTACTTTCTATAAGTTTTCTGCTTAGGTTTGAGTTTAATGACAAATTCATGACTTAGTCATATTGCTCTCTTATCTGTGTTTCCTTGCCTTCTTCCATTTTGGGATAGTTAGTACTTGTGCATATTATTGTTCCTTAACTCTTTTTACCCTTAAGAACTCATTTATCAAGACAATTTTATATAATGGTTTCTTTTACAGATTTGTTAAAGTATGCCTTTTTTAAATGTTTTTTTTTCTTTAAATTAGGTCAAACTAAAACAACTAATTTGAAGTAGTGTTTACAGTTTAATATATCATTTTAAATACTTCTCATTTACTTCATTCATACAACAGTGCAGAGGTTGTTTGTCCTAGAGTGAAAATTGAAATAGTCTCCCAGAGTTGTTCCTCTGGAAGGCAATTCTCCCACATGCTATTAATGAAGCCTGAGGAAGAAAAGACCTTTGCACATGCATAGAGTTATAGTATCGTAGTACAGAATTGTTAAGGTTGGAAAAGACCTCTAAGATCATCAAGTCCAACCATAAACCTGGCACCACCGCCATGTTCACCACTAAACCATGTGCTCAAGTTTTTTATCCACACTTGTTTTTAACACTTCCAGGGATGGTGACTCCACCATTTTCCTGGTCAAAGGAAAGAAGTGTTCATTATGTAAATATGGGTTAAGATATTAATTACAAGCTCTTCTAACAAGTAATACTCTCCAATGATTGAAAGTCAGAACTACTTCAGTAAATAGGAAACAAATATTTTATTGAATGATTGCTCTCATGACAACTCCAGGAGGGCTTCCTCTATCCCAATGAAAAGACAGATACTAAGGGTTATTGAATCTAGTCACAATGACAACAGTTATGTCATCAAAATGTTTTTAAAGTGCCTAAGGAGCCGGAGAGATAGCAAACCATAACTGGCTTCATTATTTGAAGTCCAAGCCTACTTTAGTTGCCTAAATTCTACAACAAAGTGAATTATCCTTAAACGATTCTTTCCAGTCATAGCTTCCTCTTTTATCAAGTTAAACTGGGATTCAATCTAAGGTTAATATACCTAAATACCCCAGTTATGTAGGTATCTACACGCACACTGTGTCCAAGCTCTTGCTATAGCCAACTGAGATATCAGGCTTAACTTATTCTGTAAAGGCAGGTCTTAACTGTAATTAGAGATACAATGGGCTATGCTGCCTGGCATTCATCTGTCATGTCAGTAAGACCTCTTGTCCACAACATTTTGTAGGCACGTTTTCTTAACTGCCAGCACATGCAGATACTGGGATCCTTTTGGTCATCTCAGGTGTCAATATTAAGCCAAATGAACTGAGGCCCTACTGGCTGTAACTTGGATAAAGAACAGCTCAAGCAAGTATATGAAATAAATGCAATTCTAGTGTCAAAAAAGAGCATTAGGATTTTTCCACAAGATAGCTTATTCCCATTTCTCTTCAAAACAAACCAGTTTCAAGTTCAAGAGAAAAACTATTAAATTTATTCTTTCTACGTCACTTTTAGAACATTAGGCTTGATAGAAGTTTCACTTAGGAAGCCATATGATTTCTCTTCCAGATTTTTTTAAATTCTACTCCTTTCCAACACGTGTCTGCTCTGTTGCAACATTGATTTGTTCACTATAGCCCTTTTTCATATACAATGTTTTCTTATTATCTTCTCTTAAAATAAAGTACTAAGTAACATAGCATCCTATAGCTTCCCATCAAGAAAGTATCTTTCAACGGCAAGTGGTCAAGCTGAATTAAATGCATTTCTTGACTCAATGATTTACAAGTCTTTTGGGATCACATTTGAAGAGGTTCTGTTATTGGCAGTTCATAGAAATGCATCAGGTAACTTTATCACTGAACACAAATTCAGTACTGGACAATAAAATGCATTTTAGCAGAGTTGCAAATTTGTCTCCATGTATAATGAAACATCTCGATGCATTGGGAAGAATGAACATTTACTTACCTGATTGTGTGTACATGTTTATATTTAGTAACTAGCCAGGAAACATAAGAAGTCATTAGTTCTTTTGCAAGGTTTGGTTGCTCACAAAATCCAAACACTTTTATTTCTTATTCTTCTCATTCATTTCTCACTGAAAAAATCTCTGTTGGCTTATCAGCCAGTATGACATTTTTGCTTTTTGAGGTTTCATGCTCAGAATGGTTTGCATAATATGAGATGATATACATTTTAGGCATCCTTCATCAAGCCATGTGCTATATATCCTTCCTGATATTTCTTCTTCCAGTTTTGTTTTTCAGCACAGTGTTAACCCTTCATTGCTTGTATGGTTTGTTTTTTCTGAGTATCTTCTACCAGTTCTTCATTTCTGCATGAAGTACATTCACTCAATTTTCCCTTTATAATTTTTGTTTTTTCATCATCTATAGCAAGAATGTTCCAGCAATCCATTTCTCTAAGAGAAATATCTAATCTCAAACTACGTGACAACTAGATAATACTGAAATTTTGATGAATAGGCCTGCAAATCTGTAAATTTTTGAGCCTTACTGAAATGACCCACTTTAATTTGCTAGCTATTCCTATTATTAATAGGAATCCATATGAATGTAGTCTAATTTAGTCTCTGGCTAAATTTGTAACTTCCCCATTCTTAAATTAATTTGGAAGATTTAAAATGCATCTTCATAGCAAGAATGCCTCCCAAATATATCTCGTGAATACTTATTTGGAGTTTTCATGCCACCCCTGCAATAATCAAAGACATTTGATAGTGACAATGGATAGTTTAAAACAATACATATTTAGGAATATTTTAGTTCTTGTAAATAGATCTGTTTGACTGGTTGATGGAGCCAAGACAAAAAAATATTGTTTTCCTGACAAAGAGAAAAATAGGTTTACAATCTTAAACCCACGAAATCATATCTTCCTGTTGTTCTCTGCTAAGAAAAGGCCTCAGCATTGTCTTCTCATCCCTTCTGTGCTCAGCTTTCTTCCCTCACCTGAGAGCCTTTCTCCATTATCACCAGCCCTCTCACCAAAACACTGACAACCATGATTCTCCCTTTTATCTCCTGCCTACACTTCCACCAACAAGAAGCATCACTCTCTCTACTTGGTAGAGTTTACCTATCAGATTTTCTCCAGAAACACCTCAGGGCAAACACTAATCCCTGCTCTCTGAATAGTCCTGATAGCTTACTGCAGCACATAGTCAGGTGAGAGAAACTGAAAGGAAACTGAAACCACCTTAGGTACATTTCATGCACCCAAATATAAGCTTCAGTCTCGGGGGCCCTTTCAAAAACCCTTAGGGTGTTTGAGGTATCTGCAAGGGACTTCTGCATATGCAGTGTGACCTGCAGGAGACATCTTCTGAACAATGGCAGGCTACAGGGAATTTTACATATATATATAAAAAAATGTTCTTAAGATCCATATTTAAGCAACTAAATCTCCTTCTGCTTTCCAATATGTTTCTACCTAGGCAGCAACTAATCTTGGCCAGGCATATCTAAATTCTTACCTACTTCCCTCAGGATATTCTCTGTGACTCTGCACTCCAATCCCCCTTGAGAACTGCTCACATTTGCAGCAGTAAGTATAGCTTAGAAGAGGTTTTAGTTTATTATCATTCGGTTTGTTGCCGGACAGAACATTATAAGTAGGTGAAACAAACGATGCAGAAAAGAGAACTAGATGGCAAAACAATTAGCAATGTTCAGCAAAGAAATGGAAGCTTAAATTTGCCATGTACAGAATCTGTACCAGGTATTAGGGATCTGTTGACATTCCAATCTTTCTAAATTTAAGATACATATAGCTATGCTGTCCATAATGTTACAAAATGCCAGATTGCTTGAAAATACAGGAAAGTTTTCCTTCTCACAGTCATTGAGAGTCTACCTGATCCTAGAGCAGCTCGGTACACCAAAACATAGGGTAATTCTGCATAACATGATTCAATGTCACACCAACAGTACCTAAGCTAAAGCTCCAGGCTAAGTAACCTAGTTCCTACTGAAAGATGGATAATCTTTTTTTGGTGTTAACCAGTGAGTAGTATGTAATCCCAGGGAGGCAATGCATCTGTAACAGATACTGTACAGGTACACTATCAAAGTGGCAGAGTATGTTCTGTTTATGCTACTGGCCTAGAAGTCTGAAGTGTTTGATTTAATTTTTTACTCTTAATACTTGTGTGATTTCAAATTATTCACTTGTTTTTTCTGTCACTGTTCTTTATATATAAAATGATGAACTGGTTATTTGTAGCTATAATTATCTCTAATTATAGAAAATGCTTTTCTTCCTTACACCCTCTAATGGTACTTTCTCTATTTCCTAAAAATGTACAAAATCTCTAGAGTACCACTTAGGAAAGAATGGGGAGTGCAGGGGGATGGGGATTGTGGTCAATTCATAAATGCTCCCCTCCAATGCTTTGGTTGTTCATGCTTTTCCCATTCTCTGGTGTGGGGTCTCCACAGGCTACAGTCCTTTCATCAGATACACACATGCTGCAGTGTGGCGTCCTCCACAGGCTGCAGGGTGGATATCTGCTCACCATGGCCTCTCCATGGGTTGAAGGGGAGTCTCTTCTCCCATACTTGGAGCACCTGTTTCCCTCCTTCTTCCCTCACCTTGGTGTACCCTCCACTGTTTCTCACTCTTTCTGTTCTCTACTCCTCCCTTGTTGCGGCGCGCGGCTAGCAATGGTAAATGCCGCAACCTTCCCAAGAGCAGCCCCGCGTCTGGCGGTGCCTCGGTGAGGTGTGCGGTGCCAGTGGAAAAGGTCCAGTGCCTTGCCTTCCCTAGGCGAAGGTCCAGGGACTCCCGGAGCCCCAACCTCTGTCCGGAATTAGTGACCCTCAGGAGGGGCTGTGGAGCCTCTGTGCAAGCACTCACTATCCCACCACGGCAGATGGAAGTGCAGGCACTCACACACCCGATGCCTTACGCCGGGGACAAAGAGTCGGGAGGTGGCTCTTCAGAGGTAGCAAAAGGTTTATTGCACGGGTCCAGGCATCAGGGCAGAAGAGCAAACAACACACAGGTGCACAAGGTTATATCCTAAACCAAACAGGGGCGGAGAGAACACCAAGGACCAATAACATGAGGGTAAGAGGGAGGAGAAAAGGCGGGACTACAATACATAGAACCAATAAGGGTAGGTGAGGGGAGGAGCAGGGGAACAGGGCCAATGAGGCACCGAGTGAGGGAGAACTTGCTAGAACTGAACCATATAAGGAACATAGATTGACAACTAACAGGGACAAACCAACTGAATAGGAGGACTATACCATTACAGGGCCTGGATGGGGGAGACCCTCCCTGTCATTACCACCTAGGGAGAGAGTTTAGCTGTGACTGGCCCTACCTTCGCAGCCTCTTTGGCTGAGGGCTCAGCCACCACCACACTCCCTCAGTGGTATTATCTCCCCTTTCATCAATACATTTTCCCCAAGATACCCCAGCCTTGGTGTCAGGGGTCAGCAGTGCCCTTTGGTGGCTGGGTTGGAGCTGAAAACTGTTTGTGTGGGTATCTGCTGAAAGAAATGTGGCCCATGGAGAGACCATGTTGGAAAGGGAGAAAAGCATGAAAAGAAGCAGTATTGGAGATGACCCGTTGTGGACTGTCTACAATTCCCTGTTCCCCCTCCCTCTGTACTGCTTGGGGTGGGAGGAGATAGAAGAATCATCAATGAAAGAGTGAAGTTGGGCCAGCAAAAACGTGTGCTAAGGGAAGAGTGGTTTAGATTTTGTTTCTCACCATCCAACTCTATTTTAATGGACAACAAATAGGATCATTTTTCTCAAATTAAGTCTGTTTTGGCCCAAGATGGTACTTGATAGGTGATATTTTGTCTTTATCTCAAGTCACAATCTACTTCATCCTATATTTTCTTACTTACTTCTTCTGTCCTGTTGAGGAGCGAAAGTAAGAGTTTCTGGGTGGGGATCGGACAGTCAGTCAAAGTCAACCCACCACAAGAAAGAAAAATTAAAAAAAAAAAAAATTCTCTTGTATAGAAAAGTTCTAAGTATTAATAGCAACACATTTAACTTTTTTACACACATTTCCTGGAGTTTATCTCTCCTGTTGTTTGGGGTTTTTTAAATTACCCTTTACTTCTCTCTGGGGTGGTAATATTGATGCCTTACATCTGTTGGGGTAGGGAACAGTGAGTCATCAGTGTCCCTTGCCCTTCACCAAGAATGACTATGATGCTTGTGGGTTTTTCCTTCCCTTCCCAGGATGTAGTTCATTTTAACATTTGCTAATCTGCTTTTACACCTTGGTCTTTCTTCATTAGTCAGAAAGTTCACATTATACTCAAATTTGCGAGAAGTGGTGCAAGCTATTTCCTCTTTGTTCTCCTCATTACTCCTCAAACTGGTTTTGTCAAGTTCTGGGTCTGAACTTCTTTAACTGACCACTGGTCAACTGTTTATAAGGATGGGGTTATGACCAGTACCAAGCCTGTACCCCATGTATTACCATCCTATGCCTGTACTCCCTTAAACTGCATCCTGTTTTTCCACTTCTCTGGGCCGCTGCTGTTATGAGGCATATATTTCTCCACACTGCATTATCAAGTTCCAGTCATAAATTTTTCAGTTTATACAGAATAACTGCTTGCTACTGTTATCTGTATAATATATATGGTGGTACCACACAAAGATAAGCAAAAGTAAAACCACTTAGACTCCTGATCAAAAAAGAAGTTGCTGCTACAGCAAAACCAAGTAAAATTAAAACTCCAGACAGGTCAAGACAAGTTCAGAGTGACTCTCACAAGCCTCAGTCCTCAGGTCTTCAAAGTCAGGAGTAACCATGTGGCTTAACTTCACTCACAAACTCTCTACCTTCTGTCCCCCAGCAGCGCAGGGAGATGAGGAATGGGGCTTGTGGTATTCATCACACATCTCTGCTGCTCCTTTGTTTTCAGGGACATGACTCATCAATCTCTTCCCCTGCTCCAGTATGGGATCCCTCCCACAGGAGACAGTCCTCCAGAAACTTCTACGACATGACTCCTTCCTACAGACTGCAGCTCTTCACAGATTGCTCTTGCATGGGATGCACTTCTTCAGTAACAGACTGCTCCAGCATAAGTCCCCCATGGGGTCACAAGTCCTGCCAGCAAGCCTTCTCCATCATGGGCTTCCCATAGGGTCACAGCCTCCTTCAGGCATTCACCTGCTCTGGCGTGGGGTCTTCCACAGGCTGCAAGGGGATCTGTGCTCCACTGTGGACCTCCATGGGCCGCAGGGGCACAGCTGCCTCACCATGGTCTGCACTATTGGCTGCAGGGGAATCTCAGCTCTGGCACCTGTAGCACCTCCTCCCCCTCCTTCTGCACTGACCTTGGTGTCTGCAGAGCTGTTGCTTTTGCATATTCTCTCTCCTCTCCTCTGACTTCCACTGGTGTTGCAGCAGGCGTTTTTTTCCCCTTCTTGACTACACTGTCCGAGAAATGCTGCCACCATCGCTGATGGGCTTGGCATTGGCCAGCAGCAAGTCCATCTTGAAGCTGGCTGGCATTGGCTCTGCTGGACATGGGGAAAGCTTCTAGCAGCTTCTCACAGCAGCCACCCCTATAGCCCTCTCAGTACTATAATAATAATGTGAAAAGAGGCAAAACTAACATATCAGAGTTGCACAACTGAAACATTTGTCCTTATATCATTAGAATTATTTTGTCAGATAATGGATGTTTATCACTTTAGTGTATGTGAGGACTGATTAGTTCAAAAAGCCCATGCAACTATAAAAAAGAACATCGTTATTTCTCAAAAAACCCCCTATTTTTTGTTCCAGAGGAGCTTTGTCTAGAGTTTGTTGGCTTTTGATTGATTGTTCAGGTATTTGTACAAGCCAATAAAATGACTATGCTTTTTATCTCATTAATGAGAGAGGACACAAGTGGAGAAAATAAAGTTTTTATTACCAAATGAATAGCACAGCAGGGTATGATTTGATAAATAGAACATTTCATTTTACCTCATGGACCTTCCTACCGCAGTCCACATCTCCTGAGTAATTTAATGAACTGTGATGGTTGAAGCAGTGCCAGTTTTAATACTCAACATTTTAATCAGCTAGCAAAATAAGTTATAACTGAGCAACACTTGAATAGCACTTCAGTGTGTAAAGGAATATGTTGCAGAGAATGATGCTTGTTACTCTGAATGAATTAGAGAAATTGCTACCTCTGCTGGATATAACTAGTTGGACATTGGGGGTTGTTATTATTTCCCCTGCACCAGGCATTTGAATTTTGCTCTTTATAATCTAATCAGTTTTACTCTTCTGTTGACCTGGTCTTCCTCCCTCTGTGTTATCTTCCCATTATTTTCTTACTAAATGTTGACTTTATTGCTGGCATCCAGTGTATGTCTGGAATAATTGCAAGCATCACATTCATGGACATAAGTGTATATATGTCCTTTGGTGTCCGTGCTTATTACTTGGAATCATGCAGGCCTGTAACTGCCACAATAGCAGAAGCAAAAGCACAGTCCAAGAATACCTATACAGTAGGAGACATTCTTCTGAAGGAATGGAGGAGTTTTGTTATTCTTTTATTCTTTCCTCCTACTCTTAGTTTCCTATAACTTGAGCTCACAGTGTCCTCCACCCTTGCAGGGATAGGTTGAGAAAAGTTGGTTTCATTTTTCTCAACTGAACATTTCTAGTCCCACAGTGAACCCAGGTGCTGGATGCCAGCACTGTAGAGAAGGTGGGGCAAGGTGTGTGTGGCTGATGTTGATAGCTCTCTTCCTAATTACAAGTGGAAAGAACAACAGAACTAAGATACTGAAAATCAGTGGGCTTCCAGAAAATTAGACAGTAGATTTTGGCTTTCCGTTCTCATCCGTTCATTCAGCGCAATAATGGAAATTGTCATCATGGTGGCCTAGAGCCTGCTTAATTTGGCATGAGCATTTTACAAAAGACTGCCCTACTTTTCCTCCTGCTTGTTTCAGAGAATAATATGAAAGGGGAAAAAAAAAAAGGAAAAAAAGAATGAACACTGAAACGTTCTTTTTCTCTTTCCAAGTAGGAAATTAACAGAATCCATTTACACAGCTATTTTCTACCTTATATCTTAGTCACTGAAAAAACAGAAGGAATGAATATGAAAAGCGGAAGAGAGTGTTTTCATTCAAATTAAGTTAAAGGGATTATAGTAAATATATCCCTTATATTTGTAATGGGAAATTGATGGGTCCGTGTTTGCTATTTAACAAATCCTGTAGCACTAGGCATCAAGTTTTTCCTGATGAAAATATTGAATGCTCGTCAGGTATTCATATACTTGCTGTTAATTCTGACACATTTCACATTTTAATCCTAAATATTTGAATTGACCAAATACTATTCAATTGATAATTGTTGTGATTTATTTCATAGCTACTTTTAATAATTATTTCTTATGCATTGCAAAATTGTTGTAATTGCATGTTCAGACACCTTCCTGACACCTGTAATGCCATGTTACATGTGATTCCATTGCAAAAGGCTATGCAATCTTAGTAACTAATTTTAGAGATGTATTAAAAGAAGTTTAAAATGCATGCCATATTCACAATAGGTCTTTCACAAACAGCCTTTTTGTGTAACATTGAAATTTTCACACCCATAGTAATTGTACTGTATTATTGTGCTGCCATAATCCATTGTGTATCTATTCCGAATTTTCTTCTCCACTGCTTCCTCCTACCCTATTATTTGTCACTTTATTTAATTTCTATGTTTGATACAGTGTCTATTGTTCTAATGGAAGGTTTCTAATAGCCTTCAATGGGTGTTGGACTGATTGCACTTTGGGCCTTTGTGTCTGAACAAAAGTACATATGACAAGTTCATCTGTAAATCAATTACTTCAAAAAAATAATTTAAAACCTTAAATTAAAATACTGGTTCTAGATGCATAAATGATCATACACTCCTTATTCAGTTGCTAATATATTAGTCAAAGAAAATAGCCTATTTTTTGTGCATTTGCTTTGTAATTTTCAATAAAATTTTAAATATTTTTATTTATTTATTTGTTTGTTAGTGGTTTTAAGGATGTGTTTAGTAGGAATTCTACTGTTGATTCAACTGTACTGAAATGCTTAACTTAAAAATCAGTCGATTTCTTCAAGATATTTTATTATAGCTAGTTAAGTACTGTGATGATACCATTGCTTCTCATGGTTTGATTATGTTTAATACCCCAGGAACTATTATTAGCTCATGTATATTATAGGTTATCCAATTGCTTCAGCTTTTCTGTTGAAAAGCTCACGTTTAGCTAAAGCATATGTCTTGGAAACCTCCGTTTTTATAGAGAGACAACACACCACTTTGAAAAGTTCTCCATGCTTCTGGCCTTTGTCAAAAACATACCTACATTGTCGTTTTGTTTTAGTGAGCATTCCTAGATTGTTCTATATCTTTCTCAAAAAAAAGAAGAGTCATTTTGCACCTAGGTCTGCTTGTATCCTTGTAAAGATACTGATCATTGCAATTAATTTTGTATTGGAAGTGGCAACAAGAATGCTGTTACGCACAGGAGAAAATTCTCAAAGTGGAAAGATCCCTAAACATTCCAATATTCCTTTAAGCAGATTAAAGGCAAACAAGGCTCAATGTTGGTACCAAAAAAATTGATGTATTTTATTTAACAGTAAGTGAGAGAGAGGGAGAGAGAGAGAGAGAAGAGAGAAAAAAAAAAAAAGAGCTGTGCGGGGGGGAGGGGACGGGAAGAGTGACAGAGGTTAGGTGGAAACATATCACCCCTCCGTGGGTCCCAACGATGTCTCGTTCATCCCCTACATCTGGTCTTCTGGATGGTGAGGGTCCCCGTCGCCACCGCAGCACAGAATCCATTGGATTAATATACGCTTTGGGCAGGTGGGAACGGCCAGGTACCAGCCCTGAGGGGGCCAGCTTGACACTGTCCCTTGCCAGACTGAGGGTCTGTTGCATCCTTCTGCACCACGCGCAGTGCTCTGGTGCGGGGTCCGGGGACCCCTTTGGGGGGGCCTTCGATGGGCTGTGACACCCCCTCTGCTGCCCCTTCCCGTGCATGTCCAGGAGTTGTGGCTTTTCCCGGAGTGTGGGGGGGCCTCCCGCAGCTGCACAGAGGAGGATGGGCGTTCCTCCGACCAGAGGCTTTTTTTCGCCACACACCCAAAACCTCTCTCCTCTGTGCAAGCCTGGCAGCAGATAAGCCCGGGGCTAAGGCCTCCACCCCGAAGCTGCTGGGCAGGATCCTCCTGTGAAAGCATTCTTTTCCACCAGCCCAGACCTTAGAATGGTGTCATTTTTATCTTATCTCAAACCAATTTACAGACCAGGGCCTCAGCCCAGGGCGCCCAACCAGGGTGGCAGTGGTCTCCAGTGTAGTTTTTCCTTTTGGTACGGCTTTGTTATACGGTTTTGCTATAATAGGCAAAAGTTCTTCATAAAGAATGGTTAACCCATAAACCATAACACTTCAGTCTCTCACAAATGCATATCAGGAATATATGCAATACTCCAAAATAAGCCTCTTCAGGGTCAAATACAGAAACAAAACCACACCTGTGACTGTCTTGTTTATCATTAACAGAATTCCTAAATGTATTGGTAATAGCTGGTCATTTTTTTTAATTCATCAGATCTTCTTGACAAAATTTATTGCCTAGAAATTTCTATTGACTCAGTTTAGCACAATGCCTGTTGCCTGGTTCCTCATCAACACAATCCCAGTATTTTGGGGTTTGTTGTTGTTTATTTGTTTGTTTTAAACTATTATCTATAATACTGGGCTGTAGTAGAGCTGATCATCTGGCTTGTTCTTTCTTGGTACTTACTCAAAGATTAGGAGTTTTTTGGTATTGTAGATGCATTTTTCAAGATGTGTTAAAACTGATCTTGACAGACAGATGTTTGTGTAAATTACCAGGACCTGTCAATACATAACTGTAATGCTTTTTCCCAAGTTACTAATTGTCTTGAAAGTGAATCATTATGTCTTAGATATTAGGAGCAAGCAAACCAATAATACATAATTGCTTTCTTGTGATCCCCGTTCTGCTTTAATGTTAGCACTGTTGTATTTTTATATTTTACTGTAAACATTTTTTTTACTGGAAATAAATTTTATTCAGTAAGTGTCTAACTTAAAGCTTAATTGGAGAACACAAATTTTACCATAATATGAATAATAAATAATTACAGAGCAAGCAGATAAATAGAACTCAATTTCAAAGGAGGGGTTCTTGCAATGTGACTTGTAGGCATCTATGTCCCCAAACTTTGAAATGCCTTTTGAGATACTGTTCACATAGCCACTCAGGTGGCTGAATATCATTAGTTCATTTCTAACATCTCTATTAAAGACAAATATTAAAGATATATGAAGCACTATATAAAAGAATTTTCCAAATATATTCCAAAAGGATGCTGGTGTATTCCAAGAAATAATCGTTTTCAGGGATTATCTCTGAGGTAGATATGTCCGGATTGTCTATCTACTGTGAGCACAAAAAAAAAAAAAAAATCTTGTACAATTAATACAGTCAGATAATCTCTTATTTCTGACATAACACATTATTTTAATAGTAACTATGGAAGAAAGAAAAAGAAAAAAAAGAAAAGAAAAGAAAAGAAAAGAAAAAAAAGAAAAGAAAAGAAAAGAAAAGAAAAGAAAAGAAAAGAAAAGAAAAGAAAAGAAAAGAAAAGAAAAGAAAAGAAAAGA
>VZRJ01003495.1:14758-73613 GCA_013397565.1 Ptilonorhynchus violaceus | reverse complement strand
AAAAGAAAGAGAAAAGAGAAAGAAAGAAAGAAAGAAAGAGAGAGAAAGAAAGAGTTGATAGGGTAATCTTATTCAAAAGAAATCTTATGTTTGGCTCTAATATTTTACAAACCTGGCAGAGCAAAATGTGGGCAAATATAATTTGCTGAAGTGAGAAATCATTGTGGTAAGCACTGTAAGTGTTTTATCCTAAGGGGGAAAGCATGGAAGACACATCAACAGAGAGTGTTGTAAAATTCCTTGCAGATTCTTTGTCTGATATAATTTGTAAGCTGTTTACTAAAATATTAAACCTTTTTATCTTTGAAGATTAAAGACAGCTAAATTAGATTCTGGCACATAGACTTGTAGAAGAATTAGATAGCTTTGTTATTGTAATGAGGTCAGAAATAATATTTCTTGGATTTTGTGAATTGCTAATTTAATTCTTGAGAGCAATTTGCATTCAAGGACACCCTACAGTTCCATTTTTAGTGAAAAAAATCAATATTTTATTATTTTTCTTTAAAATATTGCTTGCAAAATATACAACTAGTTGGCTTGCAAACAACAATCTTCACTGGGGTTACCTACCAGCTGTCAGATATGGATGAGGAAAGTTGATCTGTAATTTGGAAACAAAACACCGTAATGTTGCTATGAGAACTTATCATTAAGCCTAATTTTGAAAGCTTTTTTGACTATAAAACTGCTAGACAAGTAAAACATAAGCCAGTCATTGAATCATGATATCTGCATTATTTCTTCTGTAATGTAAATATTGTTCACTTTACTATCGAGATTTGTATTTTGAAATGAACATACATCCTCTTGTCCCAACCATAGTTATAAACAGGCATGTAATTGGGAGGGTTTTTTCATATTAATATAGAAATGAGAGATGTTTTCTTCAGATGAATTAAACAGGAAAAGTTCTTGGCTGTCTCCTTCCAAAAACCTCAGAGCTAGTAGCTGTCATGAAAATATGACCGAAGATTTTCAAAATATTCATCCAAAATGACAAAATGTATGCTACCTTTTGCAACTGAAGTCTAAGTAAGATATTCTAGTGTGTTTAATGGCACAAAACACTTGAGTTAGACAACTTAATTAGGCTTTTCAGATGCTAAATCCTGAGAAATTACTGAGAATGAGAATGATCAATAAATAACTATTATTATTCTCTCTCTCTCTCTCATAATTAATTGAAGTCAGTAGAGCCTAAATTGGTGGGAGACAACAGAAAACATGATACCAAAGACACAAAAATACTTCAAGCAAACAAGATTTTCTGTACATTAAGGGATGGATTCTTAACTTATATACATATAGACCAGCTGGTGATCACTTTTTTTTTAAAATAAAAGGTTAAATGAAACATCAGGTCTGTGAATCACAAATGAGAAAGTAACTTTAAGCTGCTTATTTTACTGGCAATACAGTCTTACTCTCTAAATTATGTCTCCCAGGCAGATTTAGCTGTGTAAATACCTAGCAACAAGCCCTTAGCAGTCACTGAGGCATCTGAAACATTCAGGTGTTTAGTTCTCAAAGAGGCTGGAGAGTGCAACACAAGTTCTGCAGGAAGACCCCTGCTCTTCTGGGGTGGCAGCTGCAGGTCAGGGAGGATAAAGTTAGTGTTTACACACCTCAGTGTTTCCTCTAGTATTTTGCTTGTTCTTATTTAAGCATCTCAGATGATTTCTTAGCTTGAATTTTCAGCTCGTGTAGAACTTCTGCAATTCAGTCTGATTTTACAATCTCTGTGTTATTATTCTTTTCCCATATTCTTACATTTTATCTTTCCAGAATAGGTTTTATCCTGTTGTCTGCCCTAGACTGGAATGGATTCAAAAGACTATAAGCAATTATAAAGACCTTTCATAACAGCTGAAGGAGCCAAACAAACTCTGGAAAATATAAGTACTCCTTAGCCACATTAACTCCTGCACCTTGCAGGGAGAATTTTTACTTCCAGGTCTCAGCATGTTTTCACTTTATTTGTCTTATATAGTCTATGTCACAGCCTCATTCTGATGAAATCTAACGTTTTCCTTCAGGCATGCATCATCAAGGCTATAATATTCTCTCTGACCTTAGATTTTAGTTAAAGAACAGTGTACCTAACCAGGTCAACTGGGACCATGCTGGAATATTTTCTTCAATTAGTGATTTCACCTTTTTTTTCTCCAAAGACTTTTGGTATGCTGTAGCACAGCTCGTCTTTCTCTTATTTTGTTTTCTTCTGCTGTCTTCATGTACAGTGTACTTTCATTTAATTAAAAGTGTTCAAACAAGTTCCCAAACAGATAACCTAAGCAGCATGTGGCTTTTACAAAAATTCTACAGAACAATGCTTTTCATGAATTTTTCATGTATTCTAACTAATTTTTTGTTTTCATAATGCTATCCCAGTAACTCTACATATATTGTCTAATAAAATGTTTTTACTGCCCACCTGTTAATCATCCAATATGCTGTCTTTCTACAGCTATAAGAATTATCTTGAGTTTGTGCATTTTTTTTCAGACCACAGATTGTATATGAGGAATGGGGGATGTAGCTCTAAAGAAAAACAAAACAAAACAAAACAAACAAAACGTGATCTGTGCTGGTTTTGGCTGGGATGGAGCTAATTTTCTTCATATCGGCTTGTAAGGTGCTATGTTCTGGATTTGCGCTGGAAACAGTGTTGATGACACCGGGATGTTTTATCTATTGCTGAGCAGTGCTCTCACAGCTTCAAGACCTTTTCTGCTTCTTACCACACCCCACCAGTGAGGGGGTTGGGAGCGCACAAGATTTTGGGAGAGGACACTGCTGAGACAGATGACCCCGACTAACCAGAGGAATATCCCACACAAGATGGGGTTAAGATCAGCTTATAAAGGTGGAGGAAGAAAAGAAAGAAAGAGGGACATATTCAGAGTGATGGCAAGTAACTCTTCATGTGTAATAAAATCCTGCTTTCCTGAAAAATGGCTGAACACCTGCCTGCCAATGAGAAGTATCAAATTAATTTCTTATTTTGTTATGCTTACATGCAGTTTTTGCTTTCCTTATTAAATTTTCTTCATCTTGACCCATCAGTTTTCTTACTTTTACCCTTCTGATTCCCTCCCCCACCCCACTGTGGGGAAGTGAGCCAGCAGGCATGTGGGGCTTAGTTGCCTTGCAAAGTTAACCCACAACACGATTTTAAGAAGATAGAGTGGGGTTCAGGTAATGACAGTACTTTTGATTTATCTGTCACAGGCTTTTACCAGAGTTTTACAGAGCGTGAGAATAGGGAGAATAAACAGCTTCAGAATATCTGTGTGATGGATTTACTTTTATGTGCACCAGTGCCAGTGGGTGGGGTACATAAAAGTAAAGGAAGGAAGAAATCCAGGAAGATATCTGCTCTTTTCTGGAAGAGAAAAATAAGCCTCCTTTATTTAATTTGTAAGAAAATTCCAGAAAATTTCTGAAGAAAAAAATAAATTACAGATAATCTGCATTGCCCCTTTCACAGAAATATACCATGACTTTTTGCTCTAAGAAGTTTTGTAGAAGTAGTTTGAATGGTCTCATAAAGCTATTACGTTAATTTCCAGACTGTTGAATGCAAGGCTTCAAGGACCAGTTCCTGGACCTTAGGCCGAATGGCTTATACTAGATACTAGATGATGACTCAAATACTTCCCTGGGCAGCCTCTTCCACTGCTTGACAAAAGAAATCTGTGGAGAAATATTTTCTAAAATCAAATCTAAACCTCTGGTGCAACTTGAGGCCATTTCCTCTGCTCCTGTCACTTGTTAATTGGAAGAAGAGGCCGACCCCCACCTGGCTACATCCTGCTTTCTGGTAGTTGCAGAGAGGGATAAGGACTCCCTGAGCCTCCTTTTCTCCAGACTAAACACCCCCAGCTCCCTCAGATGCCCCCCACAAGACTTGTCTGATGAACCCTTTCCCAGCTTTGTTACTCTTTTCTGGACACTCTCCAGCACCTCAATGTTTTTCCCGCAGTGAGGGGCCCAGAACTGGGCACAGGATTGGAGGTGTGGCCTCAACCAGTGCTGATGACAGAGGGACAATCACTGCCCTGGTCCTGCTGGCCACACAATAGTGGGCTGACACAGGCCAGGATGCCATTGGCCTTCTTGGTCACCTGAGCACAACTGCTCAGGGTGCCCTGTACAGTGTAATTTTTGTTCCTACGCTTTTTCAGTTCAAAGTGCTTGAAACAGCATGAAAAGTGTGTTGCAGGCCACCAGAGCTATGTTTTTATAGCACAATAAAATGCACATGCTGGGTGCTCTAGCAGGTGTTACAGGGTAGTATAGCAGCACTATGGAAAGAAGGAACAATGAAACTAGTGCAGACTCATGCTAGCTTTTCCTTTTTTTTCTTTTTTCCTTCTTTTTTTTTCTTTTCTTTTTAAGACCAAATACAGAAACATCACTAGTTCTTGTCTGACAGAAAGCTAATTGTAGTGATCTGTATGACAGCTGTAAGCAAGCTGACCATTAAGCAGTATGGACAGACAAGGGTTTAGTGCCTGAGTTTGCTTCCTGGTGAAATGTAA
This sequence comes from Ptilonorhynchus violaceus, assembly GCA_013397565.1. NCBI lineage: Eukaryota > Metazoa > Chordata > Aves > Passeriformes > Ptilonorhynchidae > Ptilonorhynchus > Ptilonorhynchus violaceus. Next base: position 69,066 of record VZRJ01003495.1, on the reverse strand, counting down.
TTGTCACTGTAGACATCTACCATCTATTTCTATATGATCTCTGTACCAATCTACCTCTATCAAAATCAACCATGTGGCACCTGCCACCTAAATGGAACATACCCGCAGGGGGGGCATGCAGGCATGATTTCAAAAGTATATTTCCTATACAAATACTCTTTTCATAAAATCTGAAACTAGAAGAATGCTGTAATTTAACCTATACACACTGTACCTGTCATTCTTCAATAGCTTTGTACCCATTGATGTAAGTTACGCACAACTTAATCATCTGGAACTGCTGGTGCCAAGGTGGACCTTGCTTCCATGTGCTTTCTGAAATGCAGAAACCTTTCTATATGGCTATCACTTAGCAACTTGCTTTGAAGTCCTTTGTCCTCTTCCCATTAACCCCGAGGACAACAGTGCTAGGAAATATTTCAGGAGTTTCATCTTTTTTTCAAGTGGCTATCAGTGACAGATAGAAGAAACATTCCCAGGATAGATTCTTCATTTGAGAGCTCAACATTTTTTTGTTCTTCCCTTAACAAAAAATGCACTTTGCAAGCCGAAGGCTATGTTTATTTATGCTATAGCACCCCGGGGTTACACGGGGGTCAAATTTATGCCACATGTGTAAGCTAACGTGAGGATCTTTGCTGACATTGTAATAACAATATTTCATTCTGACTGGCAAAGTTGATTAAAATGTGTACTATGAATGCTTTTCACTGTTAGTTGCTCATCTGTTATCAACTTTCATGCAAAAGGGTGGAGAATCAGAGAAACAGACTTAAGCAGATTTGATCACACAGACTTTTAATGAAAGCACATTCATCTGTAGCAGGCTTCAAGTGCTAAGGAAACAACTCAGTTTTATTACAGCAAAATTCAAATGCCTCTCTGAGATGGTGAAGGTGTAATAAGCAGTAGTATATGAATTTCGCACATGCCAGAAGGACAAAACATATTTTAAAAAAATGCTAATAATTATTCAACAGTGATCTTTAAAGTGTTAAATAATCCTACGAGTATAACGTATGTTCAGGGAAGTTTTCCTCTACTTACTGTAGAAATTTTGCTGTATATTTTTGGTATATATGGGTATGATCACATGACTAAATGTGCTTGTATTTCCATGGCTTCACAAACCACTGCCTAGAAATTGAGACAGCCAAGCACATTCTTGACCTTAATCAGTGCCAATTATAAGTCACATATATTTGGCTCAATCGTATTTCATTATATAGTGTAAGGGCAAAAGAAGTTTTGAGATTATAAATGCACATGCAATAAAATGAAGGAAAAAAAATATTATTTTATGAAAGATGTAGAGCCATTTACTTGGTTAGGCTGAATATCCAGCTTAGAAATCCACATTTTACATCTAACAATAGCTTTTATTTTTTTAAACTCCTAAAAATATTTAATCAACATGTCTTTCGAAAGCTTGGCAAATTCATGTGGTGTATTATTATGTAAGATTCATATGTGAAAGTGGGTCTAAACTTTGAGAAGGGTTTATTTTACTTCCATGAGTAGTAAGTAATAATTTTTAACAAGATAATATACCTTCCGGAATATAGGAAGAATTAGAGAATGGCAAAAATAGTATGTGATTGTTCTATTATTTTCTCCAAGGCACAAAATGATATATGTAATGAGTGATAATGAGGAAAAAAATATTTCTTTCATATTTCAGCTTTAAAATTATTCTGTGGTAACATACACAAAAACTATGAAAAAACATTAATATGAAAGTATACCTTGACTACATGTTTAACTGAAACCAGTGAAAACCCCTGCCTAACAGCTTCAAACATCTACTCAAAGAGATATGATTTTCTCCAGTAAGTGGTGAATAACTACCAGAATTTTAAAAGGCAATATCTAAGGCAAATATGTAGTTGTATATATTATTTATGAAAACATTTTATCTGACATTTAGGGATCTGTTAGTACAATGATTGTAGAATATGGGAGGCAAGTAATAATTTCTCCTGGAGGTTTTTCTATCAGGAACACTAAAACTTTAAACACAATTTCAAAGATCTTCTTCATTTTGCAGAAAAGATTCTCAACTATTTTAATGAAAAGGGCCTCAGCCATAAAGATTTTACAGCACTTACAGGATTATTATGTCTGTGACTTGCATGGAAAGCTTATATTTTATTTTTACCTTAAAATTGCCATTGATCAACAGTATTTTCAACATACTGTAGCACATTCAATGAAAAGTCAGAGGCAACGATAAGGAAAAGCAATAGGGCATATGTATTCTAAAGGAAAAATTATCTGTATAAAAGGAAGTTCTTATCAAACCAGAAGGCTAAGGCCTTGTACTTGCACTAGCCCTTTCAGCTTCTGACAACTTCAAATCACATTCATTTCTCTTCAAATGTGTAACATGTAGCCTTCATTTTTGCATCAGCTGCATCAGAATATCAGTCACCCTTTTTTTATTCCTCTACCACAGCTTTTAAAATTATTCTTTTAACATGGACTTTTTGATATCATTTTTTACATAGTTCAAAATTATCTTCCTTCTGTACTGCTGTCTTCTCTTTTTTGAGGTTGTTTTTCTACACAGGGACATCATATGTACCTTGCTCAGTATTTTGGTATCATGCTTGTTTTCCGTTCATTCTCTTGAGCTACCTAATAATTTGGCTGCCTTAAATTTTGAAAGTTCCCCTGTGTCAAGACCAACTTTTTAGAAATATGCTTTGAGAGCAATTTCTGTGGTACGAGCAGAATCTCCACTCTGTTCTGTGGTGGTCCCTCTGCAGCCTGGTGCTGACTGCTTTTCAGAACTTCAGAAAAATGTGTAAAGTCAGCTTACATCACCTCAATTCTGTCACTTTATGTTATAGTAGGGAGATGAAAGTGGTAAAATAAAGGCAGTAATTAGTGCCATAACTTGGGGCATCCAGATCACTGGGGCTTTGGCAAGTCTTTTACTTTCTATTTGAAAGCCAGTTTAAATACTTTTTTTTAAAAGATTATGTAGTGTTCAAGGAATTTAAGTATATTTTGGCCAGCCAAAGAAAATTAATGTTTTAAATGTTCATTAACATGGTTAATTAATCAACTTTTCCCATCCCCAGTAACCACCAGTTCCAATAAACTTAACAACAACCAGTTACCCTTCGCTGCTACTGATAGCATAAATATCCATCTATATAATAAACTCTGATAAGAAGATATACAGGCAGCTTTGATGAAAAAATCTGTTAAAGATATTCCTAGAGAAATGTGACTTATTTAACCACAGTCCATGAAAGTTTTTAAATTAAGTAATCTCTGAGGTCATAAGTATTCTGATATTTGACAATTACTTTCTAGGCAATAGATACATTCCCGCCAATTCAAACAAGACAAAATTCTACTAACTAAATATATTGGCATAATCAATGAGGTCTTTGTTTAAAAGAGAATGAGCACTTTTTATCTACTTTTTGGAGGATAACATTTTAGTATATCTTATTATTTCTGCCATAAAATTATTCAATGTAAGGTAGATATACCTGTAAGCTACTTTGTAGGGACCTGCAACTAATATTTGAAGGACTTTTCCACTTCGGCAGTTTTAAAAGCGTACCTTTCTTCCTACCTGTACTTTTGTTCTCTGTTTTTGCTTTGGAAAGTCACAAAGAACATATGACAATGGGATTCTGAGCACAGTGGGTGATCTGTTTATGTATTTCCTTTATGGAATGTGGCAATGTTCATCATCAGAGAAGGTGAAAGGGAGATGGACAGCATCTTCTCTGAGACTCAACAGCTTGAAGAACCCCCACTGCCATGGTAAATGCAACTTCTGGAGAAAGTGAAGGATGGAAGCTGGTGACTTCTGGTACCAGAAGGAAGGCTCCTGCCCCATCTAAGGGTTTAAAAATGCAAAACAGGTTCACACTTATCAAAGCTGAAGAGAAGCCAGGTGTGCCCACAAGCAAAGTACCTGGTTCACCTAACGCTAAACCATTCAAGACTACCAGGAAGAAATGGTGACTCATTGTAATGGGTGACTTCCTGCTGCAGGGGAAAGAGACAAGCAACTGTCACCAAACCAGTCATCTAGAGAGGTTTCCTGCCCTCCAGGGGCCTGGATGTTTTGGGAGGGCTGTCAAAGCTTTTCTACCCTTCTGACTATCCCAGAAGTAGTTCCCCATCCAAGAACTCAGCATGCTCGGGTACCTCTCTAAAGTGCCTGACACTAATATATGCAGTTATGGGGAATACATGTGATGAGTTAAATACCCTCGTGCAGATGCAGGGCTTTCATCTTATTGGGATTGGGAAACATGGTGGGATGGAACCCATGGCTAGAGTGTTGCAATGGAGGGATACAGTCTCTTTAGGAAGGACAATATCTTGTCCTCAAGGGGGAACTTTGATCCCCCTGATATCTGCTAGAGGAAGAACACAGCTGGACATAAGCAGTCCAGGAGGTTCCTGAAATGCGTCAATGATAACTTCCTCTTCCAAGATGAGCCAAAGTGGAGAAGCGGTCTCCTGGTTCACATATCACCAACAAGGAGGAACCTGTTGGGAATGTGAAGATCAAAGGCAACCTTGGCTGCAATTACCATGATAAGGTTCCTCAGGGCAGAGAGGAGGGTGAAAACCAAGCTCACAACTCTGGACCTCAGGAGGGCAGACTCTGGCCTCTTCAAAGATCTGCTTGGAAGAGTCCTGTGGGATAAGGCTCTGGAGGGAAGGGAGACCCAAGAAAGCTGGGTACTTTTCAAGGGTCACCTCATCCAAGCTTGAGTATTCTATTCTAACAAATATGGTCAGGCAAAAATGTCAGGAGGCCTGTCTGGATGAAAAAAGAGACCACAGGGAAAGGCTGGAGTGAGGAAGATGTCAGTGAATTCTTAAGCAGACTGAATATACATAAGCTTATGGGTCCTGATGGGATGCACCCACAAGTACTGAGGGAACTGGTAGATGTCATTGCAAGGCCATTCTTGATAGTCTTTTATCAATTGTGACAACTGGGAATATTACCTGGAGGAAAGCAAATGTCATTCCTAACTTAAGAAGGGCAAGGAGGCACAGGGAATTACAAGTCATTCAGTTTTGCCTCAATCTTTGTGAAGGTGATGGAACCACTAATCCTGAAAACCATTTCCAAGTACATTAAAGACAAGAAAATCATCATGAGTAGTCAGGAGTACACTAAGGGGAAATCATCCTTGACCAACGTGTTAAACTTCTAAAATGAAATGACTGGCCTGGTAGACAAGGGGAGAGTATTGTATATTGTCTGCCTGGACTTCAGCAAGGCCTTTGACACAATCTCCCATAAGATCCTCATATACAAGCTGTTGATGTATGGACTGGATAAGCAGAATGTGAGGTGAGTTATTAACAGCTTGAACGGTCAGGCTCAGAGAGTGGTGATCAGTGACAGAAAGTCTCATTGGAATCCAGTTAATAGCAGTGTACCCTTGGGGTCAATACTGGCTCCATTTTTTTTTCCAGATCTTAATTATCTGGATGAGGGAGCAGAGTGTACCCTCACCAAGTCTGATGATGATACAAAAATGGGAGTACTGGATGATATGCTAGAAGGTTCTGCTGCCATCCAGAGGAATCTCAACAGGTTGGAGAAATGGGCTGACAGGAACCTCAAATTTTAACAAGAAGAAGCACAAAATCCTGCACCCAGGGATCAGCAATTTCCTGCCACTCAGTTGGAATTCAACCTTCCAGAAAAGGACTCAGGGATCCTGGCAGACACCAAGTTGAACATGAGCCAGCACTGTGCCCTTGCAGCAAAGAAGATTATCCAGCAGATAAAGAGAGGTGATTCTTCCCCTCTGTTCACTGGTGAGGCCTCTCTTGGAGTGCTGTGACTAGTTCCAGGCTCTTCAGTATGAGACCAAAGAAGGGGCCACAAAGATGACTAAGGTACTGGAGCCTCTCACCTATGACAAAAAGCTGAGAGAGCTGGCACTGTTCAGCCTAGGGAGAGACGGTCCAGAGGGATCTTATCAGTGTATATGAATGACTAAAGAGAGGGTGCAAAGAAGATGGAGCCAGGCTCTTTTCAGTGGTGCCCGGTGATGGGACCATAGGCAATGGGCACAAACTGAAACACAGGAGCTGATGTCTGAACATTGGGGAATACTTTTTCAGTGTGAGGGTAGCTGAGAAATAGCACAGGTTGCGCAGGGAGGTTGTGTGTGTATATCTCCATCCTTGGAGATATACAAAAGACACTTGAACATGGTTCTGGGCAACTAGCTCTGGCCCCACTAGATCAGTCTTGGACCAGATGACCTCCACAGGTCCTTCCAACCCCAACCAATTTGTGATTCTGTGATAATTCCTTCCTCTCTCATTCTACCTACTTAGATAACACTACTGTCTCATACCTCACAAACCCAAGCCTGGACACAAACTTGGACCATGACAGCTGGTAGAATACCTGGTGACTTTTCAAATAACTCTTTGGAGATGCTTTTCCACAGAAAAATTCTAATTCACTTGACATTTGTCATTTGCTAGGTTAAAGCAGCATATACTCTTCTTTCTGAAATACCTCACCAGGTCCTAACAATGGATAACACTTCTGTCTATAAAGATGCTCTTGGCAGGACAAATCTGTATTTCCCTGCCAAGTACACAGTGATCTAGTGGCTCACCTGAGCTTCTCTAGCCAGTTCCTCTTTAACCTATCAATCACAAAAGTAAGATTGTTCTTAATGGGGGCATAGCCATTTCCTCTTAGCAAAATAACACATCTTCTCTCATTTAGTCAAATTATAACTTCACATAAATCAGCCCAATTAAGGGACTTGTTTTCTTCTTTTTGTTATTTAAAGCAGATGGATTTTTTCTATAATGACTTGCAACATACATTTATCTTTTTTATTTTTAATTTCTTTTCAGTTCTTTGGTATTCCTCCTGAGTGCTTCTTCATCCTGCAGTACTTCTGAAAACAATATAGCAAAAAGGCAGCATGTACAGTCCCACAGGGCACCAGAGATTACAAAGAATTCCTGCTTTATACTGCAACATTGGAAGCAGTTTTATACTGGGAAAAACCCATTAGATGATTTTCCACCTTTGGAAGCATAAAGACATACTTGACAGTCACAATTTGGCTCCATCATTAAGATAAAGAAATGTTTACAGCTGGCCATGGCAATATGTTACTGTCATTACATCTAACATTTCTAGTATCTCTCAGTCTCTACCTTTCCTTGGAAATATTCTGGGAGTTGAGCCTTACAACATCCTCGTAAATCATGCAAATATCTCATTTGAAAGATGAACAACCTTAGGCACAAAGCTTTCAAATTATTTGCCCAAAGTCACACAACAAGTAAGTACCAGAGAATAAAACCTAGGAATATTGATTCTCAATTCTGTATTCTAGCCACTAAAGTCACTCTTTCATTTTGATGCACCCAAACTCAAACACACTAAGACTCTTGACCTGATTAAATTTGAAAACACTCATGGTAGATTTATTTTCTTCTTTATATATAACTTTGTTCTTTCTGTGTGCATACGAAACATTTACTACATTGATGTTTATTAGCAATACATCTATGCCCTAATATGCTACTTTGCAGAACATTAATGTTACATAAAAGTTATTACCAGTAGAGTCCTGTTGCGAAGCACATGTTCCATTAAGCATGAAAGCAACAGTGTGTTCAATTTTTTGAAGCAAATAAATTAGCCACAGATACAGCTTAGTTTTTGAGGGCCATTTGTTCACCACAAAAATGCTCCCAATATAATGCTTCTACTATGTGCTGTGTGAAGAACCATTCCACACTTGTCTCAGTAGTGATTGTGTATCACTGTGAATATTCAGATAGTTATTATTTTGAAGTAATTTATTTTCTTCCTAGACATTGGAAGCTATGTTCTTTGTCTTCCAACATTATTGTTAGCATAGCAGGCTTTATTTTTACCAGTCATTACTGATGCTTCGGCCAAGAGATTTTAGGATCTAACTCACCAGAGAGAACATTTTGGAGGACTTTAGCAAAATCCAAGTTTATTGGCATACCTAAATAGATAAAGACACAGTATCATCCTTTTTCTACTGAGTTGAAGCCTAGGAATAGTTTGAACAAGATTTTCTTAGACTTTACCTTTTTTTGCTTGCTAGGCAGCTACAACACAAAATGACTGGTTCGCATTGTGCATGTCTTAAGTTTAGCAGTGTTCTGTTTTCTACAGTGTCTCACCACTAGAAACACCTAGGCTTCACATCAACTACAGCAGGAGGAATTGGCTGCTCTGAAAAGCAGTAGAGATTATAGAAGTAACTAAATCACACCTTTTTTTGGTGATTTTCAAATCAGAACATGAGTTGCTCAGTCCTGTGTAGTTTCTAACTTCTCACAACAGCTGTGACATAGTAATAAATTAAATGTGTCACTTTTTCCTTCACATTAAAAAGTCTCAAGAATTTGCTGGCTATAAAACAATGCATTGTGAACTAGAGTAATACTTTGTGGCAAGTTTTTTTTAGTTTTTCATTATATTGCTTTTCATTTAGTTTCCATTTACTCTATTCCCACATGGGTGAAAGGCAGGGAATAGGAAGGTAACCATCTGTAAAATGGAAGATATTTTTAGGCAGAAATATTACTTTCTTTAACTTCCTTTTACTGAGAATTTCATGTAAATGCTAACTAGCTTGTTCTTTCCTTGTTTTTACCATAAAACAGAAACACACATTTTATACCTCCACAGTAGTTTTAATTATTTCCCGCTTTCTATCATCTATTTCTTTGTTTCCAGGCATTTGTGACTTATCACTCATGACCTCAGGAGAGTATTTTTCTTTCTTAATTCCAAGGGTATTTTTATCAGAGAAAACATGCCAGTGAGCATGGTTCCTGTAGTTAGGAAACTGTGATCTTTAAACTTTTAATTTAGCACCCATTTCACAACTAAACTGTATTTCCAGACCTGCAAAGCTTTTGCATTCCTCATCAGTAAAACTCAAGAAGAAATTTTTTTTTTCTTTTTTTTAAAATTTGACCTGGGATTAACTCTGATTTGGGAGGAGAAACCTGTTCCATTTTCATTGGTCCTACAGCTATGTGGGTTAAGTGTTGTTATCTTCCTGCCTCTCAGACAAGTAGTATGGCCATTGATGCGTTTAGGGACAAATCCTGAGAAAGCAGGTGTTGCAATCATGTATGCCAACAGATGCATTCCTTGTTTCACTAACGTTGCCAACTACAGAAGAATTCCACCAAAGGGAAGCTGGGGAATTTACACTGAGTGGTGCATAATTTAACCCTGCCACTGATTATGTGTGTAAACTCAGCATATGAGGTCTTTGGATAAGGGATTGTGAGATGTGGGCCACAGAAACCAGAACCATTATTCCTTAAGCACTATAGAAAGAGATTCACAGAAATTTTGCAAGATTCATTAACCTTCATTTCTCTTTAAACTCTCTTCCTAACACAGTTAAGGAAGGATCTGTGGTTTTGTTTAAGGTTGTTATTTTGTCCTTTATTTCTGTAAAATTCTATTGCATCCAGGCAGAAATAAAATATGAAATGTTTTGAGTAAGATATCCTAGTTTAAACTTCTATTGTAGCCCAGTACAGCAGAAATATGTATGTCTGTATAGATTAAATTGTTTGGCATTTTCTCCTTTCTTTCCAGGGTGTGGAGAATGTTGAAACTTAAACCTCTGAAGCCAAGGGAATAAAGTCTGAAGAAAATCACAGAATCGGTCGGGTTGCAAGGGACCACAGTAGATCATATGGCCCAACCTTCTTGCTCAAGCAGGGTCATCCTAGAGCACATTGCACAGGATTGTGTCCAGACAGTTCTCAAAGTTGAGGAGGGAGACTCCACATCCTCTTTGAGCAATCTGTTCCAGTGCTTAGTCACTCCCACAGCAAAGATGTTCTTCCTCATATTCAGGTGGAGCTCCCTGTGCATCACTTTCTGCCTGTTGCCTCTTGTTCCATTGGTTGATACCACTGGGAAGAGCCTGGAAACATCCTTATGACACCCTCCCTTTAGATATTTATACACTTTAGTGAGTTAATTTGAATGGAGACAGCTGGAATATAAACAGTGCGTTTTCTGCAATACAGCCAAGAGCGCATTCTCAGCCATGCCTACATCCTCTTGCTAAACCTCACTAAGATACGTCCAATTCTCTTGACTCAGGGTTAGTTACCAGAGGTGACCAGTATTCGCAGTGTCCTCCCATAAGGGCTTTAAGTCAGATGAAAAACAGGCTTAAAGCTTCCAGGGCTATTTTATGGAGTGGTCAGAGTAAACAATCACACTACTCTTTTTTGACCATAAAAACTAGGAGGCTTTGAACTCTTCCTTAGCATTTCCCAGCAGCTCTCTTCTTCATTTTTCCAGCATATCTCCACAGCATAGAGAGCACTATAATGTTATGATCTCCCAGAGGAATATCATAGTCTAATGATCAAAGGGCAAAATCAGAGGAAAATGTTAGAAACCATATGAAGAGAGTGAAAATGAGTTAAGAAGTATAAAGTATTTAAAAGATTCCACTGCACTAGCATTCTTGTCATTTCTATTTTTTACTTTGTTGAAAAGCTACATTTCTATAATCTGGCACAGGGAGTCATTGGGACATCACTGGAAGGTCTCTGCCTTCCCACCTCAGTGATACATGCAATGGGTTTCTCTTATTGTTCTTCTCTGAAGTTATCTATACAAGTTTGCTGACATATTCCACAGATAAATAATTTCTAAATAATGCTGGCAACACCAGCATTACAGGAGGAACAGTGCTAATCAGCACAGAGACACATACTAAATAAATGTCAAAGTTCCAAGCCAATTTATTTTCTTACAGAAGAGACCTCAAAAAAATAACAACACAGAAAAAAATGCCAAAGATTTAATTGTAGAATTGATATTATGTCTTATATCATTAATCCTTTTATCTATGAAACATTCAAATAAAGCTCAAAGTCTAGCCTGACTGGATTTCTGCCCTTCTGTGAGACTAAAATGGACTGACTAAAGATTTAAAACTCCTAGGTAACTAAATATTAAAGTCCCATCTCATGAAAACCATAACAGTTATTTAAAATCTTGACAGGGGTACATATTTTTGACAACATTTTACAGAACCAGAAGGTAGAAGAGAATCTATGTGATACAATGAATGTACAATTAAAATAAGGATCCTAATATAGCATTAATATAATTTTTTATTAATGTTTTCCATATGGCTGGGGAATAATAGCAACAAACATTTTTCCTGATTGCTTTCCACCTATCTGTTCCACTTCACTGTTTCCTTTTTGACAGTGGTAATCCTCCACCCTGCTGCTCTGATTCGCACCTTAGCTTGTCAGAGGGTTAGATCTAATTTCTGATTCAGTCACCTGCCAGTTAGGTCCCAGCATACCACGCATGTTGGAATCATCTCTGAACTCAAATTAGGCACCCAGACTCTTATCTGATGCATGTCCTGTTGGAAGCTGTGTCCTTGGACAGAGTGGAAGGTCCCTGGAGCAGAGACAGTGTGCACAGTGGAGGCATCCTACTCTCCTTGAGGAGCACCAAAAGGTTTTCACAGTTCTCAAAAACAAGGTTGATCTATTTTATGAAGACAAACACGGAGAAAACACACGTCCTATGAAAATCATGTCTGTAGAAAACTCTTCATGAATTTACTATGGGGGATTTTCTAAGGGAAGAACTCCCATTTTTCCTTATTATGACACTACTATAAAATTGCAGACTTTAAAGAAAAACCAAACAAAAACTAAAAAATGTAGGGTTTGTGACATTTTATTTGTGACAACAGCCTTATCAAGAAGATTTTGCATTAAAAAAAATTATGATGTTAGAGAAACTGTATGGAGAAATAAGCCTATTTAAAGCATTCTGGACACTAGCCCTTTGAAAAAATCATCGTAAAAGGAGGTTGTTGCTAGGATACTATGGATACTATCATCAGGATAATGTGGTGGGCTATATATATATATATTTTTTTTTAACAAGAAATCTTGATCAATGAGCACCACAGACTATAAGCAACATTATCAAAGCTACCTGGTATATTAGAGATTGAATAGAACATTCAATTTCATGCTGAAAAGCCAAAGTGAAGTTAGTCTTTAAAGTAAAGCCCATCAGAGTGTCACAAGAAACAGCCACAATGCTTGTTAGCTGCTTGAATAGAAGAACACAGACACATAGCTCAGAAGTGAGCTGAGAACATAAGCCAGAGGGACTAAAGAAAAAGAGTGAACAGACATTGCTGCTGACATCAGGGAACTGTGTAGCCATTTCATTCTGCTGGAATTCAAAGACAATTAAAACCATAAGGTCCAAAAGTGACCATAAATGGGTGCTGAATTAGTCTTCTGATTGGGAATCGCTAGTTAGTTGAAATCATCAAAATAGAGGATCAAAGGAGTATATGGACACTATGCAGACCAGAAGTCAAATTAGGTTTATGGGCAAAATTATGAGTCTGTTAAGACACCACAATATCTCCTCAACTAGAAGAGGCCATTAGATAGTCTTCTATACATTTTCATGTCAAAGAAAGTGTCCAAGGTTCTCCAGGATGTTCAGATATCTGTGCTATCTATTTCAGTGCAGTTTTGCCTTTGAGAGTCTGGGCCTTCAGTCAGAGCAGAACAGTTCACAAAGAAAATCAGCTTGCATGACAAATTTCCTACTCTGCCTGAGGAAGAGTGCAAAGGTATTCTCTCCTAATTAAAATATGAATGCTGTCATCTGATAATCTTCCTGGTGAGAAATAACAACCTCACTAATTAAATGTGCAATTTCTTGACATTTAAACAGGTCAATTCCTTTTTCCATGTGTCTGATCATTTATTTGAGGTGCTACTTTCAGGCATGTTTATTATACTAACCATAATTAATAACCAGTATAACAGACCCTTCTAAAACAGAAGGGTGAGTAATGTAGTTTTGTCCTTTTGCTCAACTGACGTTATTTTAAAATAGACAATAACTATAATTAAATAGAGGATAGAGGTTTCATTTTTATTAAGTTGTTGTCATCTTTCTGGGCTTCCCATGTATGTCTTCTGACATCTGTCTTTCATAAGGTCAGCTCTTTATTCCATTTGGCTTTAATGAATGTTACTGCATAAAACTCCAAGAACACAGCAAGACAGACCAACTTTAATTTAGTGATATTATTTCTAAAAAAGGTGCCACTGTAGACAGTTTGCAGGTTCTAGTATGGATAGAGTGGAAGACCTATGGGCACAGATTTTTATTCTTAAGCACTTATCTGACTTCCACGACTGTAATAACTGAAAACAGGTCTTGATTTTTAGCACAACAGTGAGAATATAATAAATCATATTTTAAGTGTAAGTTTCAACAAGTCAGTCTAAAATTAAATTTTCTCTTTCACAGAAAATTCAAATCTTCTTGAAATTTCCCTTAATCTGAATGGGATTGAAGAGTACAAGTTTCCAAATATTCTGCAAATCGAAATTTTAAAAGCATTGTCTTTTAAAAAAAGCAAACCCAGTCCCTGTGAATTTACCAAGTTATTAATCACAGAACCACAGAGTTTGTTGAGTTGGAAGAGACTCACAAGGATCATTCAGTCCAACTGCTGGCCCTGCACAGAACCATCCCTGGGAATCATACCCTGTGCCCAAGAGCGTTGTCCAAACACTTGAACTCTGTCAGGTTGGTGCTGTGACCACTTCCCTGGGGAACCTTTTCCAGTGCCCAACCACCCTCTGGGTGAAGAACCTTTTGCTAATATCCAGCCTAAACCTCTCGTGACACAACTTCAGGCCATTCCCTCTGGTCCTGTCACTGGTCACCACTGGTCACCACAGAGAAGACACCACAGTGTCTGCCCCTCCTCTTTCCCTCACAAGGAAGTTGTAGACGGCAATGAGGTCTCACCTCAGTCTTAATGAAATATAAACTCTTTATTTCATTAAGTTATTTAGATGTATGATAAAGTTGTATGAGTTACAGATTTAAATATTTTGAAGTAGAGAATGGCCTTTCTCACCAGATTTCTAAAGACAATCTGGCATTTGTTACCATCTGCTTTGTTCTTCAGTAGTATGAACTAAATTTATGTCATCCTTCTGATGGAAAAAGAAAAAAAAATGCATGTCCTTCATTGCTTTGATTTTCACAGCTTGGCTTGTTTTTGTTGGTTTCTTTTTCCCATAAGTGAGATGTCTGCCAGGGGTTGACCTGTTATCTTTATATTTATGCTGCAATTTATGAAGAGGTTACAATAGTCAACTGTTTGCTACCATACTGCAGGGACACAGAGTAGGCAACATGTCTAATATGTGGCATTGCAGTTCTCAGACCAGGATGGTAATTGCAATTAGCAATCATTTGAGTTCATATACCAGGTTATTAACTGAAGCAGTAAGAAACAGATATACTGCCTGCTTAGGACAGAGAGCTAGGGCAATAACCTCATACTCTGCAGCAGTGGGAAATGGCAAAACACGTCAGAGCTCTGAGAAATTATAATTTTCTGTGTGTAGCTAAGGTCAACGGTTGATTTTAGTATAATGAGGAATGAATTGCTCAGAATGAAATAATGTTTCATCTTGATTTTTGATTCCTCTTGGTTTAATCTGTGATAAGAGACTGAACCCTTTAGCATCTGTAATATATTTTATCTTTTTATCTTTTCTGTCTTAAACTATCCAAACCCTAAGTATTTTGCTTTAAATCCTTAAACTTGTCTTAAACTTTAAAGGTTTGGAAAAGTCTTAATTTTATAGGTTTTCTCCATACCTTGGTGACTCCAGAAAGATTTAATAACAGCCTAAAGCAGATACTCAAATTGGGCAGAACAAACTCAATAGGTAAATGAGCACTGAATTGCACTTAAGTCTCTTATCAACTAGGCTTCAGTAAGAATCCTGGCAATTGAATTGACAAATTCAATTGCCAACACAACACCTAATGCCATTTGAGATTTCCTAAAATGTCTGAGATATCTTCACACAAATGATATGTATGCCACATGACAGAGGTAGAGACCGAATTTAGGTATCAACATTGAATTGAATACTTCTCCTAACTGTCTGATGGCTGAAGTTAAATGTTATAAAAATCTATCTAAAAAAGACAATACAGTCGACTAAACACAGCTCCTAACGCCACTTGCAATATCCTAGGGTCTCCAAGATATCTCCATTGGACTGTCAGGTATGCACAGTCTCTATAGGAGACCAACTCAAATTTTGGGCCGGTAGCTGAAAAGCTCAAAAGAAATCTTTCATAAAGAAGTCTTAAACATAATCTTGAACCACCCTAAACCACCTCAGATGACACTGTCTCTAAACTACCACATACCAAAAAAATATAAATACTGGTAGAAGGAGAAATGAAAACTGAGTGTTTATTATGTTGCAATTATTAAAATATTACATTTACTCGGTTTCAATAAGATGTAGGCCTGGAAGAAGTGAAGATTCTGTAGAAAAATATTTCTTCTTGGATATCATGTGCAGTTTCAAATTTCCCTTTTTGACCTATTTACATTAGCATAAGGATTTATTCATATCTCAGCTTTGATAGATTACAAGTATTCCCTATGGCATACACTGGAAATCATTACAAGGTTTTGTGTTTCCGTACATTTATTTCAAAATCCATAAAAGGCAAAGCATGTTGTTAATCTCTATATATCAATTTACTTTCCTTTATATCTAGAAAATCTGATGTTGCACAGGGTAAAAAAACAACAAAAAAGTATATCTGAGGGTTTTATTGTGCATTCTTTGTCACTCATTCCAGTATTTAATTTCATTTGTTAATGATAAATATTGTTATCCAAAACTTCTCATCCCTGAAAAAAAATTACCAGAAAAGGAAGAGGCATAGAACCCGGCTGAAACTTGTGGGTTATTATTAGCTAAGAAGATATAGTCTTAAAGAAGTTAATACGCTATGGAATGCACAGGAATGCATTCTTCCTGGACTTTGTTGGCCACACTGCTGCTATAGAGCACAATCAGTTGACAGGTAATGAAGAGAAATGTGGTCTTTAAGATAACTATGATTCAGCACACTGTGTATTTGAAAAACAAATTGGATACAGAACTGACATGATTGTAATATACATTGGTCATTTGTTGGAATATGCAAAGGAACTGTATTAAAACCTAAGATAAAAATAAAAATAGTGTCAAAATAAGAGATAGATTCTATATGCATAGAATCACAAAATAGTTTGGGTTGGAAGGGATATTTTAAAGGTAATCAAGTCCATTTTTATTGCCTAGGTCCATTTGTTAATCTTGACTTGTAATTGTCAAATGTTTAAAATTGGGAACAATTAATGTTGTAGGGTTATTTTGAGCCAGACATTGGTAATAAATAATTAGCTTTTCTGAAAATTAAAAATTACACTAACTACATGAGCCTACCTTCCTAAGTGCATTGTTTTTATTTTTAAGTTATGGTGTTTTTTTCAGCCTGTGACACTTCTTACTTTCTCTGCAGATCAGCCAGGGCATAGTAATGATGAAAGCACATTTCAATCTCAACACTAATACAAAAAATTGCTGACACCTCTGGACCATGCTGCACTGTGTGGAGGGGCACATCCAGAGATGCGTGCAACAAACTGCACACAAATCCTTCTAGGAAATTAGCTCAAACTCTTCAGTGATGAAGTGACATTTGTCTGTGGCATGCCAAAAAAAGTGATTCAAATACCTTATTCCCAGAAAAACAGCTACTGTCCCTATTTATTCCTCATTGAATAAAATAATGGAAAAGTAACTGAAATTAATTTAACAATATGAACAAGATCACACTCCATTGAGCTACCAGCCGTCAGGTACTGCCAGACATTGCTTACTAACCAATACCCCAATTTAAATCAGTTACACTCACAAGAATGCTTATATACAAAAAAGTATTAGTTATTTGCTAGTTGGGTTGTTTGTGCACTAGAAAGGAGGACAGGAGTTGAGCAATGTGAAAGAAAGTGTACACAGCTGCAGTGATTCCCATCTCCCAGATGAAAAGGAGTCAGGCAGTGCTGTGCCAGGACTATGGTTCCACTAAGAGATATCTATTTTTTATGAGATTAAGCCCCTTCTCCATTTACTCATTATTGTCAGTATTCCAGCATTGTTGATACTCACATGTTCTGCTATACATTAAACAAGATCCTAGAACAGTGTTTAGAGGGAGCATCCAACATACAAAAACCCACTGTATATGTGGATAATTCCTGAGCTTTCTAGCTGGAGGGTTGGAAGGTGCTGAGGCAGGGGAATTCCTTCCCTCAAAGGAATGCATGGGTGCACAGTACTTCCTCCAGTGGGCTGCAGAGCTCAGCTTGGTGCTAGCCTTGCTGCTGCTGATGCTGCACTGAGTAAAGGGGGAAGCATGACTCAGAGAGATTTTACCAAGTTACAAAATTCAGTGGGAGATGGACCCTCACACACCCCACAGTCAGAGTTGCCCCTGTATGCAGCAGTTCTCTAAGCGTGTGTGCATGAACAGATAGGTATGTATAGGCTGGGAAACTGTACAAAACTGTAAAACACCTTTATGAGGTCTGATGTAATATGCAGATTTGCCAATGGATAAAAGATTTAAAAATAAAACATGTTTGGCAGGTTTCAGTTCCTACTTGCCAACTTGAAAAGGAGAAGGGTCATCAGGGTAAAGTAATTAAACATTTTTAGCCTTCCTTTTCCATGTTATTGTCATAATTTTATTGCTCAGTGTTAAGTTAGCCTAAATATTGCTTCAAAGCATGAGCTCTGAGGTCCTCCCCTCCTTGCACTCACACTGAGGGTTCTCAGCCAGTCTCTAGTCACCATTTGTGAGTAATCACAGACTGGCACAACTGCCATTAAACACAACAGAGCACAAATCTGGTTAGCAGAAAAGACTGCACTTCATAGCCTTTAGCTCAGCAATAAGATGTTTTGGAGATTCTTCCTTGTACAGTGCATTGTAATGGGTTGTGTGATTAACAAGCACCACTGCCAATGGAGTCAGACACCAGAGCAAAACATTCCCCTGCTCTTGCCAAGCAACAAATTTAGGGCCCAATTCAGCTTGAGTACAGCCAGTTTCCTTGCTACAGAAGCTGGCCATGATTTTTACTGAAATAAGCTCTTTGCTTTTAGAATGCAGATGAGAATTCAAGACAACCTAATTAAAAACATCAATGATTTTTTTTCCATTGCTGTTTGCTTCTGCTTGACATGATTTAATGTCAGATAGCTCTGAGCATCAGAGCTCTGCTAGATGTATGGCTGCAGCAAAGGATTCTTCATCCATCCCAGGAACACTGTACCTTCTGGTAGATGACTTATTTTTTTTTTTAATTCTAGAAATTTAAATCACTTCTTCCAAGATCATGTTCCTTTCTTATTAAGCTATGACTTTCTCAAATATTCATGTTGGCTTCCCAGCATAATAATAAAATCACCTCTTAGCCTCTACAAAATATTGTTATAGTCTGTTTGTGCATCATTAGCCTGGCACAAAAATACTCTGCAATCAAAATATGGGTAACTCACAGGTACAAAGCAATTATTTATTGGCCAGTGCACATAAAGGACAGCTGGTATCTAGTGAGCTATGAGGTTAAGCATGGGTGTGCTCACACTCCAGTACAGCACCTGGAAAGCCCTCACCAGCCAGCCAGGTGTTGGTGAGGAGCAAGGGGTTGGTGGCCCCTTGACCGGGGCCACACGGCTCACAAGACCCACCATGGGAGCAGAGCCTCTCCTCCCTCCTACTCCATCAGCACCAATGGGTCAACCCCAACCTAGCAGTTCCTGACTGTCCCTCATTAGACCAGCCTCCAGCTACCTTCTTTTCATTTCTTTTCCTTAAGATGTTAGCATTTCATGTTGATGTTTTCTATGTTGAATCCTTGATCTCCTAGCAACTGCATATCAGCGGTCCTACGGCTCGCTGTAATTTTTTACTTTTCTTATCCCTGTACAGACAGTCTCACAGCTCTGGCTCAGCAGTCTGAGTCAAGGTTACACAGCTGGATCTTATCAAAGCTGGACCCCTCACATGAGCAGCTAAAACCCCAGCAGTGGGGGGCTACAGAGAGAGGGTTATAGTGTGCCATGACATCATACGTGATTCTTTCTTGGACACCGTTTTATTCCACTCACGCCTCATTCCTGATTACTTCCCTGATCCTTCTGACTCCAGTTCCTGTTTTTCTCCCCCAATATGGAGTTCTGAAAGAACAACTATAACTACTAGCTTCCTTCAATTATTTTTTAGTTTTGTAACACTTGCTATCCAGAGTTGCCACCAACTATTGTGTGTCAGCTGTCCAGTATCAATTTGCAACCTACTATTCATAGAAACAATGTTTGGTACAAGTTTCTCACTGTAGGGGTACAATACTCTGTCAGCAGGGAAAGGATGTAATTCTGGACTTTTTCCCCTGTGAGTGAGCAGAATTCTAGCCAAGGAAATATGTTTTCTTCTCCTTTAATCCTCTTCACAGCAAAACTCAAGAGGAACATCCAGAAAGGACACCATATGCTTGAGAATATGCCATCATATACTTTGTGAGCCCTGTAGTTGCTGCTGCCCTTTAGCCATTAAAACTGCAAACAGCAGTGTTTCTAGGTAGCCAGATAATGTTTATCACAGTACATAAATCCTGTGTGTCCAAACTGATCATGAAGTGCAGCAGTCATTTCTCTGGGGCTTCCTGAAACCTTCAGCAAGTCATCAAATTTCTCTTTCCTGGGCAGAGAAAAGAAAAAAAAAAAAAAGACATGATCATTTAAACCCAAATGATATATTTACTTACATGATAAATGGGGATCTATGCTTGAATCTAGTTGTAGGATAGTTTCCAAACTGTGTTGTGTAGTCAGCCAAGATATAACATATATTCAGACAGGGTAATATTGATCTGAAATGGTACATTGTGAATCCAGAAAACTGTGGCTCACTTCCAGCATTTCAAACATAGAACTACATGAAAAAATACAACTTATATTCAAATGCTTAATTCTAGTCTAAAAGTTTTCTGGACAGAAACTATATCAAAATCAACCAATTGATTTACTATTCTTCCTCAATTTCACAATATTGTCTCTGTGCAGTCTTTATGCAGAATGCAAAAAGAGCAGAAAAGATATATACAATGGAAACATTAAACTGAATTTGTGCCAAAAATGAATGCATAGTGCATAAACATCAATCCCGATCTGACTGTTTTGCTCATCTAAGCAGAACAAAGCAGTCAGTAACACCTTTCAGGAACAATATCCATCGAGTAATATAGCACACAGCTATCCCCGGGGTCTAATCTGAAGGTCATCTTCACCTGATTTAAGACACAAAGTCCACGTTTTTGCATCCATTATTTTGGACCCATCCTAGAGTGATCCACAGTCTGCTCTTCAAAGTCCTCTTAGGACTGGGCCATCATTCTCTGTCCCCATTTGCTCTAATCACAATCAAAGGAGAAAGAAATAAAAGTTTGTATAAAGCTAGAAGTGAGGGACCAAAAAATTGAAGCATCACCATTGCTGGATTTTCTGCATTTACAACTTTCAGGATATGGATAAATTTCATATACAGCAGGAAGGGCCAATAGACACCACTATGTCACATTTGGACATTCTACATACTGCTGAATTTGAGATATGGCCACCTGCTGGGGACTAGAATAAGGTGGGGTTTTTTTACCCAAGATCAGCAGTTAAAGGCTTAAACATAAATTTGCAATTAAACATAACATTCAATATAGATGTAACTAGACCCACACAGATAGGTATATTCTTGCATTGGGGAAGAATTTCTTCTGCAGCATAATCATTTAAACAACCTACTCTTTTCTCCCCAAATTACTTGTCAATTAATTCCAAATTTCCCACATAATTTTAATTGGAAGAAAAGAGAAGTTATAAGATTCTGGAGGACATAATGCTCTTTGTTTATTCTGTGAGCAGTGCACACCTTGAAGAGTAGAAAATAATTTCAGTCTCCTTTTCCAATTGAGGGAGTCTGAAACCACATCTCATACTAGTTATATGAATTCCCTAAACATCAACTGATTGTTCAGTCATTGATCAGTGCAGGAAGATGAACCACAGGTTCCTACCTCTGCATTAAATGTGCTCACAAGAAAACTATTTACCATTACATGGCTTCCGCAGGCATTGAAGTAAAAATCGGTCTCTGAAAAATACCTAAACATTTTGAGATAGATGGCAAATATTAACCTACAGCCCAGAACTTTGAAAACTTGAGCTTCAAGTTGCATTAAATAGTTTATTATTTCAGATATGCAGAGGAAGCAAGTTCTTGTTTAGAACTGCTCACTAAAAGTTAAAAGATTAAAGAAGCTGTTCTGCATCATTTGGCTCTGCACATTATTTCTGTGTATTAATGTCAGTGTGAGTGTTAACTGTAGTAAAAATTTTAAATACTAATTTCATAATTTCAAAATAAAATATTAAAAATGTTCATACTTGATTTTGTTCTTAAATAAGAGTTTGGCATTTTATTGTTAGAATTCCAACAGAAATTCTTCGGGTTTTTTAACATATATTCTGGAAAAATATTCCATACATGCATGTATTCTAGGCATTGTATGCACAATGAAATAAATCAAAATTTGAACAGTACTGTTTATTATTTCATTGCTGTGTGAAGAGCTGATGAAATTGAACTGTTGTGTACCATGACATTTTGCCTGCATAATGCAATAAATGCTTTATGGAAAATAAATTGAGAATCTCATTACTTGACCAAGATTTATGATGGAACTTGTAAATGTATTTGCTTTCAATAAATCTGACAGAGATTGACCACCATCCTTGTTAACATTTTGATAGACATCCTCTTTTAATGGCACCTAATTACAAAACAGCCAGTGCAATATGCTACTAAGATCAAAATTCAGTCTAGAAATAGTAATAACTCCCAGATTTAACTCATACATTTCTTTTATGGAGATCAGAAATAGCCCTTCTCTTTTCTGACATGCATATTAGAAAAGCTACTCAAAAAAGATCTGAACATTTTTCTGAGAAATGATAAAATCCATCTCATCGGTCTTTCTGAAGTATTCCTAAAGCATCTACTTTCATTATGTCAGTGTGAAGAGCTCCCCTGCCTGTCTCCAAAGGAAATCATATGCTTCCTGTTACTGGGTGATGCAGATTGGTGTGGTCTGCAAGTGAGCCATTCCTGGAACAGGCAAAAGTAAGTTCAGGTGATATATTACCTGCATTGTAAGACATTGCATTTAATATTATCTATTCTGGAGATCAACCTATTTCACTTCATTTCCTCAAAATCATTTTCCTCATTTTGTTTCAAAGTATGAAGGTGTTGTTGGAGCATACCCTCATTCCTCATTGTGGTTTTTCTCTCTGTTATAGGGATTGGTGCGCAAAGATCAAAGCCATGAAATTGCCTTTAGAATTTAACCTTTTTCCTAGAAAATTCTTAGTTTTATCAATACTGAGGATGCAGGCATAGACAAAATTCCAAACTGGTAAACCAGATGATACATGTTGTATTACAAATTTATTTTGGCAAGTGCCCAACAAAGCAGCATTAAGAGAAAGTTAAATACATTTCAGGTTGTACAAAAAATTTTTTAAAAAACAGCCTTTAAAATGCCCTTCAGTGGCACACATTTAAAATCCCTTATTGCGTCGGTTCACAGGGGAAACAGATCAGTTCAGTAACTGACAAGTGTTTCTGCAAGGAGAAGTCTAATTCAGATGTTTCAATTTCTTTATTCAAATTCTACAGTCATTACTACCGGGCCTCACACATCATTCACACCTGCATGACTGAATGATTCAGGAGTCATGCTGGTGAATATAGAAGTAATAAAGTACAAGAAGTTTTAAAATATGAAAAAATATAGAAATAAACACAGTCATTTTTGACTGAACAACTTATTATGATATTTATTTTTTTGAAAAGACCTTCTATATCTTCTACTGTTTAGGGGCTGTTTTTACATTAATCTGAAATTCATCATCTGTGCCATCAAGTTCTACTGGACTGTCTTATCTTTTTATCTCAGTTAAACTAGCCTATCCTACGTACAGACATTTTTATGCAAGTTTAAATCTGGTTTCATCAGGACAGATTCAGATTGTTAACGTAGCCATGATTAACCGTGCATCTAATTACATTAGTTTAGCCTTGAGCATAGATGAAGCCTCAGTGTTTGGGGGACTTTATCCTCATCCCCCATAAGTTACTTTTCTGTCAGCTTCCTGACATCTGTTTTCCAGAGTCTTAGGTTGAGGGAAAAAAGTCTATATTATTTTGTGGTGGGTTGAGCACAGCTAGTTGTCAGACACCCACCAAGCTACTCTATCACCCTGCCTCCTTAACAGGACAGAGGGACAATGAAGAACACAGGGACTGAGATAAGGGAGATCACTTACCAATTGTCACAGGGAGAACAGACTGGACTTGGGAAAAAATAATATAATTTATTGCCAAGCAGAATAGATTAATAAAAAATAAGAATAAATATAAAAAAGAAAACATCTTCCCCTGACTGCTCCTTTCTTCCCAGGCTCAACTTCACTCCCAACTCTTCTACCTCCTGCGCCTCAAGTGGTGCAGTGGGACGGGGACCAAGGTCAGTTGCAGTCAGTTCATAATGCTTCATCTCTGCTGCTCCTTCCTCCTCACACTCCTCCCTTGCTCCATCATGGGGGCTTACTTATTGGAGACAGTGCTTCATGAACTTCTCCAACAGAAGTCCTTCCCACAGGCTGATTGCTCCAGTGTGTGTCCTTCTATGGAGTGCTGTCCTTCAGGAACAGACTGCTCAAGTGTGGGTCCCTAACGGGGTCACAGGTCTGACAGTAAACTTGTTCCTGTGGGGTGTTCTCTCCATGAGCTGCACTTCCTCTCAGGATTCCCAGCATAGGCCCTTCATGAGTCACAGCTTCTTTTAAGGGACATTCACCTGCTCTGATGCGGGGTTATCTACAGGCTGCAGGTGGCTATTTGCTTCACAGTGGATATCCATGGGATGCAAGGAAAAACCTGTCACTGCAGCCCTCTCTGCAGGCTGTAGGAGAATCTCTGGTTCTATGCCAGAGCACCTCCCCCTCCTCTTTCCACACTGACCTTGGGCCCTATGCAATTGTTTCTCTTACATATTCTCACTCCTCTATCTCAGCTTCTGTTGTGCAGCATTTTTTTCCCTTTCTTAAATATGCTCCCACAGAGGTGCTCACAATGTTTCTGGTGGGCTCAGCTTTTCCCAGTGGTGGGTCTGTCTTGGAGCCAGCTGGATCTGGTTCTACATGAGGGCAGCTCCTGATGTCCTCACAAAGGCCACTCACGCAGCCCCCAGCTGCCAAAGCTTTGCCACATAGACCCAATAAAAGACAGTGCTATTTTTTCACGCAGTCTGACTGCTAGTAAAAATAGTCATTTCATTTCATCCTTTGCTGTGAAAACTCACACCCAGTTCATTAGTTAAAGTTCAGCTGTTTACAACTCAAACTTACCAGCTTTTTCATTATTCACTGTACTTAACCATATTGAACTATTCACAGGGACTTCTGACAGCAGCCAAATCCCTATGATTCCTCTGCAAGCATGAGGAACACTTCCCATCTTGAGGGATCTGAAGTTCTGCTGTAGCTGCCCTCCATACTCTGGATGAGATTAATCTCACTTAATATCAGCTGATTAGTCTAGCCCTTGACAGAGACAGGAGACTTCAAGCAGAGGTATATCTGTCTTAAATGCCATGGGCTTTAGATACCTCTCCTTATCCTATGAAACCATCTAGGAGAATAAAATGACTAACTAAGATTAAATCCACATTGTGGATGGGGAAAAGCATTCCTCAGTGGTAAGTGAACACTAGCAAATCAGTGGTCCATAAAACAAATTAATATATATCTCTCAAAAAGCATAATATTAAAAATGTATATCATTTAATATGTTACCATAACAGATTTCATGTCAACGTCCTATGCTGAAGGTGGAAATATTTTTAGCACATCAGCAATAAGGTATAATTTGCAAGTAGCAGTCTACTTACGGTGTAAGAGGGCATTATTGCAGCTGTTACCTACAGCATACAGTCTGTGAACTACATAGGGACAGGACTGCCCAGAAACACTCCTGGAGTTACTGATGACTATAATAAAAATGGACTTTTTCAGTCAACATTTTTACATTGTAGAAGTTTAAATATAAACCAGTAGGACTGCAGGTCTGTAGGACCCTGGATCTCTATTATGTGTATCTTAGACGTGCTAGACCTAATGTCAGCATGGATCTACTATGTGTTTGATCACTAAAACCCCTTAAGAGTATTAGGCATAATTCCACAATTCATCTAATCTGTGCTGGAGTTGAATGTAAAGCCTGTTATGTTCAAAACATCCATCTTTTTCCAGTGCTTTGCACATTAGGATGACTAAAGTTAGCACTTCCATCTAACATGCAGTATAAGTAAGAAAGTTGAAATATGGAAGTGCACAGGTCATTTACAAAGTGTTTATACTAGAATATATTAAGTGGTAGGAAAGACAGAAATCTACTTTCTGACGCTTTACCCTTATTATGTTCACAGACATTACAAAGATTTCCTTGGTATTCTATTTTTACCATTTAGGCTAAAGGTTGAAGACTAAAATCAACAAAACCATTTTGATAGCTAAATGAGCAGAAGTTATGTGCTAAAGGTGTATTAGGTATTTAAATATCTTGCAGATGAGACTATGCCCACAAATATAACAGAAAACTATTTCCCTGGTTGCCTAAAGCTTAGAGTTGCTTTCAAAAAGAGCAATTTTTATTCCTCCATTCAGATAATCCATCTGCCTACTGAGAGGGGTATTAAGTATCTCAAGACAGCCCCATTCTCCTTAGCCCTCATTATCATTTCCCATCTTCTTCTCTGTAGAATTAAACAAGCTAAAATAATGCACAGAACAAAATACTGTGGAGGAAAACTGCTTCTAATGCTTTTGATAGTCACTCTCCATGCTTGCCACTTTGCTGTGACAGCCAACATGGTAGATACTCCTGAACTGCCTGATGGAGTCTCTCTGCAGGGCTTGAACTCCTTCAGACTGGAATCAGTCTCGCATAGGACTCTCACAAGTTATTGATAAAAGCGGTAGACTTTTCAAACAGAATGCTTTCTCTTTCTTTCAAGAAAACAACATAAAACTGAGGAATTTTTAACTGAGGCACCTTCAGTACCCCATGAGAGGCTGTAATGTTGGGTTAGTCATCCAGCACTCATAGTGTAGAAAGGCATTTATGAAAGTTCTAGCCAAAAAAGAGAAAGTGATTAGTGTACAAATATTCTTGTTTCCATTTTTAATGGTTTTCCCAGAATATTTTTTTTTTGCATTTACCTAAAAGGAATTTAAAGTAACTTATTTTTCATGCAGCTAATATTCAGAAAAAAAAAGTGATCACTACAATTTTGAAAATATTTTGTCTGAAAGTAAGTTAACACTGGAATTCCTCGGTCTATTTAAACTTGTCATCTTCAATTGTTCATAGTGACAGATTTCCTAATGCTCACCAGGCACTCACGCATTTTATGTTTGTTGGAGTGTGCATCTTGTAATGTTCACAGCTTCACTGATTCAATCATTCCTATTTTTGCTACTGATTTGGAAAGACTCACAGTATGAGGGAGAACAACAGAAGTGAATTGGTGATGCTGATTTCATCCAAGCATTCTTTCAGGATTCATAAATTTACAAAAAGCTTAATCTCACAATTTTCCTGAAAGTGATTTAATTTTCATCATTCTCTTGTCTAAGATTTTGTTTTATTATTATAGAGGACTGATTTAAAAAACAAAAAAAAGAAAAAGGAATAAAAAGAATACAACAGCCTCTAAGCTCTAGACAAGCATCTGTTCAAGCTGCTCAACTTTGTCTAAATAGTTCCATACCTATATTTTGCAGACTTCAAAGACAGCCTTTGCCCCTCCCCTTCAGTGAATACATAATCCCTCCTACAAAGTGAAACATTGAGAGTGGCTATTCCAAATTTCTAGTCCAGAGTTTTTCAGTCCTTTTCGGTTTATTTACCTGCATAAATTTCCCAAAGGAAATGTGGATCCTTTCAGAAATGTCACGTGTCTGTAGACTTCTACAGCATATGTGAAGTTGGCTTTTTATTTGCTGTTTTGAAAACCACAGGGGTCTACAGAGCAAAGGCTGAAAAACAGTGTTCTGGTCTAAATCAGGCATAGCAGAGATGGGAATATGCACTTTGCCATTAACACACCAGGGCCTTCCTCATCAAATGTTCACATAGGAGATGGCTCATGAGGACAAGATTGTGAATCAAATACTGCATGGGCAGGGAAGAAACTGTGGTTTATTCACCAAGCAGGAACAAAGCTCCTTGCACTTTTATTTTCCTATAAAAAATTCCAAAGGCTGTAATTTCATATGATTCATGATAGTAAAATGTTTGTATCTTTTTAACATGTTGATAGAATCCTGTTTTTCATTCCGACCTGGTTATGATCTTGTGACACAATTTGATCTGGTGAGGTCTTAGAAACTCTGAGATCTCCAAGGACAAGAAATGCTTGGGCCACATTGTGGTCACTATGTAATTTAAAATATTCCTGGAATTTCTTAGAACTCTCTTCCATATTTTAATTTATTTATTCTATTTACAGAATTTATTTTTGGGGAAAAGGGAGAGAGATACAGATTAGCAATTGCATCCAAAAGTGATGGTGACTTCCAAAACCAATACAACTCAATAAAGACATCCAAGACTCATCAGTACATTTTATCAATGAAGTATTCAGGTCCTGACTTTAAATTAAAAAAAAATTTCACTTAAGATGCTCACACCTATCATTCTTTCAGCTGAAAACACCCAACTTCTTTCTTTACTTTACCACTCAATGCACACAGACATATGGGCCATATTTTGGAATGGAGCTATGAAGAAAATATTTTGCTGCTATTAACATGAATCCTAAAGGAGACAATAGTGACAACTGTGGCTGTATTACCTATCTAGAGGGCTCTCTGGAGTCTTTGTTTTTCACCATTGCATATTTAGGTCCTGTCGTGGGTTGACACTGGCCCAATGCCAGGCACCCACAAAAGCCACTCACTCACTCCCCTCTGCAGCTGGACAGAGGAGAGAAAATTGAACAAAGAGTTCCTGGGTTGAGATAAGGACCTGGAGAAATCACTCATCAAATACCATCAAGGGCAAAACAGGCTCAACTTAAAAGATCTGAAGTGAATTTATTACTAATAAAATCAGAGCATGATAATGAGAAGTAAAATAAGCTTAAACACACCTTCCCCCCACCCCTCCCTCCTTCCCAGCTCCACCTCCTAACCCAGCAGAGCAAGGAGGCAGGGAATGGGGGTTTTGGTCAGTTCATTACCCAAGGCTTCTCCCACTGCTCAGGGAGAGGAGTCGTTCCCTGCTGCACTGTGGGGTCTCTCCCATGGGAGACAGTTCTCCGCGAACTTCTCTGACATGGCTCCATCTCACAAGCAGCAGCCCCCTGCAAACTCNTTATTACTAATAAAATCAGAGCATGATAATGAGAAGTAAAATAAGCTTAAACACACCTTCCCCCCACCCCTCCCTCCTTCCCAGCTCCACCTCCTAACCCAGCAGAGCAAGGAGGCAGGGAATGGGGGTTTTGGTCAGTTCATTACCCAAGGCTTCTCCCACTGCTCAGGGAGAGGAGTCGTTCCCTGCTGCACTGTGGGGTCTCTCCCATGGGAGACAGTTCTCCGCGAACTTCTCTGACATGGCTCCATCTCACAAGCAGCAGCCCCCTGCAAACTCCTGCAATGTGAGTCCATCCCACGGGCAACAGTACCCCTGAAACCGCTGCAGCGTGGGTCACTCTTCCACAGGGTGCAGTCCTTCAAAGACAGGCTGCTCTAGCCTGGGAGCAGGTCCCCTCTCTCCACAGGTCTCCCACAGGATCACAGCCTCGTCCCACATATCCACCTGCTCTGGCATGGGGCTCCTCCACAGGCTGCAGATGGATCTCTGTATCCCTGTGGACCTCCATGGACTGCAATGGGACAGCCTGCTTCTCCATGGTCTTCACTGTGGACTGCAGACAAATCTCGGCTCCAGCGCCTGGAGCACCTCCTGCCCCTCCTTCTTTACTGATCTTGGTGAACATAGCTNGGTCTCCCACAGGATCACAGCCTCGTCCCACATATCCACCTGCTCTGGCATGGGGCTCCTCCACAGGCTGCAGATGGATCTCTGTATCCCTGTGGACCTCCATGGACTGCAATGGGACAGCCTGCTTCTCCATGGTCTTCACTGTGGACTGCAGACAAATCTCGGCTCCAGCGCCTGGAGCACCTCCTGCCCCTCCTTCTTTACTGATCTTGGTGAACATAGCTGTTCTCCTCAAATGTTCTCACTCCACTCCTCTCTAGTCACAATTAAAACTTCCCCCTAACTTTTGTTTTGATTTCTTCTTAAATATGTTATCACAGAGGCGTTACCACCATCTCTAATTGGCCCAGCCTTGGCCAGCAGCATGTCCATCTTTGGAGCCACCAGGGATTGGCTCTGACAGACATGGTGGAAGCTTCCAGCAGCTTCTCACAGGAGCCATCTCTGTGGCCACCCCACTACCAAAAACCAGGCCATGCAAACCCAATACAGGTCCTTTCAGAATTCAGGTGAAATATAAGATTATAGAGCTGTCTAACATGCACTCACAATCATGGAAGGTATTTTTATCTAAGTGCCTAATACAAGACTAAGTTTCTTTCAAACATATGAAACAACACTAACACAGCTCCTACCTAATTATACAAAACTCAATAGAAAGAAATCTGATCAAATGCTCACATAGCTCAAAACCCCAAATATGCTCACAGTACAATAAGTCAACAAAAGACTAATAAATAATGCTACCAATGTACCATGGAAGGTCAAACGATCATAATGCAATACCTGTCTCATGCACAAGTCAGTGTAAATATACGTAATAAATTAATAATTTTCAAATTAAAAACAATATATTGTATTCTCTTATTAAAGAAAGTGTAAGTGAAAGGGGAAAAATAATATAATATAAATAATATAAATATATAATAATATAAAATAGAAATAAAACTATGTTGTTTAAAAAAGTAAGCTTACTATTTCCAGGAAGCTCTAACAATATCCTTTTTCTCCCACATTCTTTTAGTCCATAAATCATTAGGAGACTTAAATGTAAAACAGCCTTTAAGGGAGCAGGGCTCAGCCAAGGAGTAAAAGAAAAAGAGGCAAGTAGCTTGCAAACAGGGGAACTGTTAAAAGTAAAGATTTGTTAGGGATCTTACCTAAGGAAGATGGAAAAGACCTTGGCATATCTGCAGTAGCGGCTATTTGAGGTTTTCAAGGACAGATTAGTTAGTGTCAGCATTTGTCAACAATGACTGAGGTACAAATTATTCTGCTTTCTATATGAAACTTGTATTAGTTTGTCTCCCAAGCCCCTTCCAACCGCTTTTTCTAGGAATGCATGAATTTGGATTGGAAAATGACCTAAGAGTCTTCATGTCATAACAAACGCCGAAAACGATGTTTTCTTCTGCATACATTCCTGCATCAAACAAGGTATTGGAGCACTTGAGAGTCTGATTTCTCACCCACATCCTAGCAGGTCTCAAGAGAAAAGGTCAGAAAACCAGCTGTGGTTCTCTGATCCAAGACCACCACCAATGCACAAGGTACGACTGGACAGATTTTCTGGATTCAGGTTATGGGTTGACCTTGGGAGGACATGCAAAGGTAGAGTGACAGGTTGGAGAGTCCCTCCTTTGTGGTGGTCCTTGCACAAGATAGTGCCCCTGGCATTCTCTGTCCCTGGCAGAGGGAGGCAAGAGGTAGGAGAAGTAAGCTACATTACTCTCTATTTGGATCTTTTCTATGAACAAATATAAACTTTTTCTGTTTCTGAATGTTTATTTTAATTTATATTTCCTTTACAACTACTTCCCCATTTCTAGCCCCGTTTTCCCCAGGTATTTGAATGTTTGTGCAGCTATATAAATAAGAATATAGGGAGATTGAGCATTCCTTTATACAAATGCAGTGGTAGGATTGACAGAATATTTGTACTTTTCAGTGACTGATGTTGAAAATTGAAAATATAATTTTCCCAGAGGGTCCATGTGTCTCCTGAAAAACCTGCCAGTTTTAGAATTTACATTTGAGGAAAAAAAGCTAAATAAATAAATAAATAAAAGCAAGATGCAGGGAAATCTGCACTAGGTACTTGGTGAGGCTGCAGTTAGTACTTGCCCTTTCCCAAGCATTTCCGCTGCTGTTTGAGAGGCAGAGCCTGCACTGCGTAACAAGTCACAGTGTACACAGTTACAACAATCACCATCAGTGTCCGGCCTTTTAAGATGACAGCCTCACACATCCTTTCATGACATCCTTGTTAGTAATAATCCAGTGGTACAACACTGCATGGAACAGCTATGTGCATGGCAACACCACTATGATTTCATGTCTTTTTTTCCTTTGAGTCATACCTTTTAATATCTACAACTTCCCTGCAACTTATCTTTCACTTCTCTACAGCACTATGTAAAGAGTTCAGCTGCCATCTAATTCTCAGAGTTGCTGCTGCCAGAAATTAAAGAACACAAATCATGCTCACTCTTGAGCTGCTAATTCAGTGCTGATACAATGTTAACGACAGGGTAAATTCCCCTGTAGTTGGGACTCAGAAATTTTTGCACTGTGCTACCACTTAGGCTTTTGCTAATAACAGTGCTGAAAATTTGGCATGAGATTTGTTCACGCAGATGCAGCCACAGAGACCTTGCTTTTGTGCTTCATTATTGCTATTTTCCTTAATTCAAAAATAAGTCATTCTAGATTGAACATAAATGTTTTACTCTTTGACTATGGAAACAATGAGATGACAATCCAAGACTAATCACATTTTCAATAACAATAACTGAAATGGTTTACTCAGCATGCATACATTTTAAAAGACAGTTTCGTAACTGAATTTTACTAGAGGGCAGTAAAACCTTCTGCTTCGCTGAGCAAATCCTGTGTCCAAATCTTCATTTACATCCCTGTGTGGGCTGTTACACTGCAAACTTGGATCTGAGTGCATTTTCCTCCCACCTTCTTCTTCTTGCAGCCATTAAAGTTTATTTGAAGAATAACACTAGATCTACATTAAGCTAGAAGCAGTATTGCTACTTGTGGGCATCTTCTGCTTTCTTGCAGTCTTAGTTAATCTATGTATATGAATGCATTTATTTTTTCTTTTGGTGGATTGTTTGCGGATTTCTTTGGTTCTGAGCATCTTTGCATTGAAACAGCATTCAAAGAAGTTCACTTTACTTATGAAAGCAAAAATATCTGTCAGCCTGCTCTAAATAAAATATATTATGGACAAGTGTCAGGGGTTTTTTTCTGCACCATAGGATGTAACTAAAGAATCAGGGAAGTCCCTTTTTGCATAGGCATCTTACTTCTATTTGCATTTTGCTTCTAAAGTGCTGGGCAGTTTTATTCAAATACAGATTTTCTGATTAAGTGGCTTGTAATATGCTCCCCACGTGAATAAGACATCCTCAGTTATGCATTACAATCTTCTATTGTTAGAGTATTTTTCCCGTTACACAATACCAATGTTGAAATTCCAATGTAGCTATATTAATTAGCAAAAAATCCCACCAGTTTTATTATCAAGAAAGATGTATTTTGAAAGCAATTGGTCACTTAGCAACAGCTTCAGATATTAACGCTTCTTTTACTAAAAAGCAAAAAAAAAGGATACTGCTTACTACAGTACATTAGATCAGCATGCTTTTTGTAAAGGATTTTAACAGTCAGGAGATGTGACTGTGTTTAAGATTCCTTTTTCCAGTCACTAGTTCATTGTCAGTAGCAGCTACAGAGCAGCTTTATGTGCATTCAGAGACAGCCAGGAAATTAGTTCTGCATGACTGACTCAGCACTGTAGCACTGAGAACAACTCTCACCCATTTCCTTAAACAATTGTTTATTTCTTGGTGTGATAACAATGTTAAATATCACAAAAATAGACAAAAAAGCTCAAACACTTCATTTGCATTCAAGGTAAAAAAGTATTAGCACTAGTAAAGTGAAGTCCTACCTTATTTCTGGCATCACAAGACTTTTTTTACAATTATTATTGAAAGTTCAGAATGATTCCTGGTAGCTTGTTTAGTGTTTTATTTGATGCTAAATGAAACTGAGAAGAAAAATGCCAGCAAACTGAAATCAAATGAAAGTAATAGTGCATTTTCAAAGTGAGAAATCTAAAATTAAATAAAATCTTTGAATCAAAATGAAGGTCTACTAGACTTTTTATGACAGAAAAACAAGTCAGATCTTTTTAAGGCCTGTATGCATTGAGAATTCAGATGATTCAAGGTAAAGCAAAGACTTAGGGTTCAGATGATAGATATTCAACTGCTTCTCTTTCAGTTATGTTCTGCTCAAGCTGCTTGGGATTCCCCAACCTTGAGCATTTAGACATCTGCCCAAAGGTGAGCACTGAAAGTCCTAATCAGGAGTTTGGCAACTTTGAACAGGCCCTGGAAAGGCATTTTGCTGCCCTCCAAATGCAATATGAAACAGACTGGTCTCTAAGAAAACACTGAGAACAGAGTGCATCCAGCACATCTCCTCTCTACCCAAACGAATTTATGAAGACACATGACGTACTCAGTGTTCCTAGCATTGAAGTCTTCCCTGAAAATATGAACTATAATCTTGATCCTTGAGCACTATCAGGGCTCACTCATCTCTTTCAAAACACATCCAGAAGAAACCTCTCATTTCCCACTTCTATGATAGCAGACAGTTGCACAGCCTATGAAATTCCAGAGCTAAGTAGCAACTGAATGGTTTCTCAGCAATACCGTTTTGGATTTAGGCAATACATTCTCTCTAAGGCCTGCTGAAAGGGCCTGAACCCTTTTATTGGATCCTAATAATTTCTGCTTCCTTTCTAGTTATGAAGTTAATCTGAAAATACTGTCTGCCAGTGTTTAGTGTGGCTCTTGTCTTAAAATGGAGAGCTCTTCAGCCAGGAGTTTGCTTTCTATTATAAGTTTCCATAATGTGTTAGTGGACAGGGCTACAGGACCGCTAAAAGCAGTGTGTTTTCCAGTAAATCTCACTATCACTAACACAGTTTGGCTTCAGCCACATGCAGAATATTTTTCAGTTTGTTTCTTAGCTAGAGCGAAAAGTCAGCTCTTATTTATGGATTTATCTATTCAGTTGGGTACATTTGTTTCCTGTAGCAACGTGCACTGTTTATTATTAGAGAATGAAAGAATATTGCTTGCTGTTGTTATAATTTTGCATTTTCTTTGATGTCTGATAAGAGAGTCTTTTCTTATTAACCTCTGGGACAGCAAGACAATTTCATGCTGTCAGTAAAATACTGACAAGACTGGGCTCAGAGTTTCCTTTTTTGTATCCTGTATAAAAAAAAATAAAAGCAAAATAAAATAAATCTCTGATCCATAAATATAGATTTCATGAAACACAGAGAACATTCCATATTGGTTATATACAGGGAAGAAACATAATGGCACTTTAGTTTGGTTTTTTAATATACTTTTCTAGTATAAGTAGCTGAGTAACTTCAGTTTTCAATCTTGAATGGCTTAGTAAGGAATTCCCAAGTGATGGAATAAGAGTGATATGTGAAGGATAAAGAAATGTTTTAACATAAGAAAGATGTGTTATGTGACAGGAGTGAAGCTATCAGTTTGAAATTTATATCACTCTGTCCAGTCCAAAACATCTCCTCTGAAAAGTGTCTGTAATGTGCCTTTGTTCAGCAAGGAAGACATGGCATTACAACCAGTGTGACCACTCTCCCAGTTACTGCAGGTAAATGTACCTATCCAGGAACACGTCAATAAAAAGCCAGATGAAGTAGCAAAAACTTTGTCAGGTCATTGTATTAAACATTAAAGCTAAAACCTGTGTGCCATGCATGGTTCATTAAGATCATGTATGCTACATGATTCCCCTGATGCTGGCACATCCTTTAAAAATTTTTTAACAAAAACCCTTGGAATGAAATACAGCTGATTGTTAACAGTAATGCATCCATCTCAGAGCCCTCATTTCAATTTGGAAGAAAAATAGAAGTTGTTCATGAGTTTTATCACCAATTAGTAAGACACCATATTTGGATAAATTAAATTCTTAACTAAGCATCCCAGTGTAAAAACAAATTAATGAGTCAGTAATGTGCTCTGAAGGAAGAAAGGTCAACAGTATCTTAGGCTACATTAGGACGAACATTGCCAGCAATCCTTTACCTCTGCTCAGCACCTCACTCACATCTGGAGTAATGGGTCCAGTTTTGAACTTCCCAGTACAGCAGAGATTCAGACATAATAAAGCCAATCTAGTGAAGGGTCATGGAGATGATCAAGGATCAGAACACCTGATGTATGAGAGCATATTCAAGGAGCTGGGACTGCTCAGCCTTCAGAAGAGAAGTTTTAAGGGGCATCTCATCAAATAAGTACCTGATTGGGAAGAAGTGAAGATAAGAGAACCAGACTCTTCTCTGTGGTACTCAGTGATAGAACACAGGGCACTGGGAATGAACTGAAATATAAGAAATTAAACTTTTTATTTTTTTTAGAAGGTGATTAAATTCTAGAATAGGTTTCTCAGAGAGGTTGTGGGGTCTCCATCCTTGCAGATATTCAGAACAACTGAATACAAACAGAACAATCTTGCTCTAGCTGACCCTGGCTGTAAGTCGAGTGGTTAGACTACATGATTGACCTGTTACTTGATGAGGAAGGTCGCCTGACGAGAAGGGACACAGACAAGGCAGAGATGTTTAATGCTTTCTTTGCTTCAGTCTCCATCATTAGTGATGGGCTATGGGAGTCCCAGAGACCTGAGCCAGGGAACCATGGCTGTGAGAATGAAAAAATCCCAGTCAAACCTGAACTTGTGCAGGAATGGCTGCTCCAGGTAGATCCCTATGAGTCTATGGTGCCTGACGGGATTCATCTGAGAAGACTCAAAGATCTGGTTTATGTTATTGCTAGGCCTCTCTCACTGATTTTTGAAGAGTCTTGGGAATCTGAAGAGGTCCTACTTGACTGAAAGCTGGTTAATGTTGCCCCAGTTTTCAAGAAGGGCATGAAAGATGACCCTGGACAGCACAGGCCTGTCAGTCTCACTTCAGTGACTGGTAAAATTAGGAAGAAGATTATTCTAGGAGGTACTGATAAACACCTGAAGGAGAACACAATCATTGGTCACAGCCATCATGGCTTCATGAGGGGAAAGTTCTACTTGTCAAACCTGATTTTCTTGTATGACAAGGTGTAGGAGTTCCGTTTCTGTTTCTTCCGTTAGTGTTTCATGAGTTCTTTGCTCAGAGTTTGGAGTAAGACACAGGAGACGCTGAAGAGTTCTAATCAGGTTGTTTATTAAGTTCTTATCTATGACAAGGCAGCACAGGGCACTCTCTAAGTTAGGAAGGTGGAAAATGGCCTCGAACCGTGAGTTCCAAGGTTATTTAAAGCCTAATTTACCCAATTATAGACTGCCAACTAACATGTTTTCACTTATAATCCAGTGACTATTCATTTATTGTCCGCAATGCGGCCTTTCTGAACCAATGGTCAAACTATCTAGATTGGTGAAGAAGGAAGAAAGAAGAAGCAAAACCCACACCCAAAATTCTCCATCTTGCTACTAGTACATTATTAATAACTTACAAACCCAAACCTTTACATTTCTACATATTTTACCCAGTGATATAACAAATTGCTTTTTAATTACCACAGTGAAAGCCCAGGGTCCCAACAACAAGGTAACCCACTGAGCTGATCAAGGGAGGCCAGTTGATGTAATCTTTTTGGGTTTCAGAAAAGCTTTTGATACTGTCTCTCACAGGATTCTTCTGGACAAAATGTCCAGCACACAGCTGGATAAACACATCATGTGATGTGTGAGCAACTGGCTTATGAGTTGGGAACAAAGCATTATAGTGACTGGGGTGACATCAGACTGGCGACCTGTCACTAGTGACATTCCACAGGGCTCCATCCTCAGCCCTCTGCTCTTCAACTTCTTCATAAATGTGAAAAACAGGGTCACAATCTTAATAATTTAACTAATTTATTAGACACTGAACCAATTAACTGAAAACACAGACGATTGGAAACCACTGTGGTGATCTGCCTAGCACAAAACAAAGCGCAGCGCTGGGTGCGTAGCTGTGAACAGATGCTGGCAGAGGCACACCCACAGCCCATAGGCGATACATTTTGTACCCCAAAACTCCACCCTTAGACCGCCCATTCCTCCTCCCACCAAAGTCTCTTAGGATTGGCTCATTGATGTCTTGGGTATTTTGATTGGCTCCTTTCTGTTGGATCGTTGTCTAGGGTCCTCCTGTTGGTCCACCATCCATCCAATGCTGCTCCTTGTCTTATCCCTTTATGTTAATTCCTCATTGAACGCCCACTACTTCATTGGGTTCTGGAAAGTTCTACATTCAATCCTTTGAGGTAAGGTCATCAACTCATTTGAACAATAAAACCTTTCAAACATTGAATCCCTGAACTTATTAATGTGCAAACAATTAAGATTAACTATAACCACCAAGTCCACAAATAACTTTAACAAACCGTCCTAATTATAATGAACTCTTTCCCTCCTACCAATTAATCCATTATTGAATGCGAAAACCACATCCCAAAATTCATTTATGACATAAACAACTTGGATGAAGGATTTGAAGGAATACTAAGTAAGTTTGCTGAATGACATTAAAATCGGATGAGCTGTTGACCCCCTTGAAGGCAGAGAAGCCCTGCACAGAGACCTTAATAAATGAGAGGGCTGGGCAATCACCAACCATATGAAGTTCAATAAGGGAAAGTGACGGATTCTGCTCCTGGAATGGGGCAGCCCTGGATGTATGGACAGACTGGGGAAGGAGGTGCTGTAAAGCAGTGCCACAGAAAGGAACCTGGAGGTCCTGGTTGATGGCAAGTTGAACATCAGTCAGCAGTGCCCTGGTAGCCAGGAGGGCCAACACTGTCCTGGGGTTGATCAGGCCCAGCATCGCCAGCCAGGGAAGGCAGGGGATTGTCCCGCTCTGCTCTGCACTGGGGCGGCCCCACTTTGAGTCTTGGGGGCAGTTTTGGGTGCCAGAATATGAAAAAGACACTAAGCTACTAGAGAGCATCCAAAGGAGGGCAACAAAGATGGTGAAGGGCCTTGAGGGGAAGCCATATAAGGAGTGGCTGAGGTCACTTGGCTTTTTCAGCCTGGAGAAGAAGAGACTGAGGGGAGACCTCATCACAATCTACAGCTTCCTTACAAGGGGAAGTGGAAGGGCAGGCACTGATCTCTGTGGTGACCAGTAACAGGACCCAAGGGAATGGCCTGAAGTTGTGTCAGGGAAGGTTTAGGCTAAGTGTCAGGAAAAGATTCTTCACCCAGAGGGTGGCTGGGCACTGGAATAAGGTCCCTAGGGAAACAGTCATAGCATCAAACATGCCTGAGTTCAAGAAGCATTTCGACAGTACTCTCAGGCACATGGTGTGATTCTTGGAGTGTCCTGTGCAGGCCCAGGAGTTGGACTGGATGATCCTTGTGGATGCCTTCCAACTCAGGACATTCTATGATTCTATGTTCTCTAGAGATGCTGCAGGGCTCATTAGAGACCGGCTTTTTGTCAGGGAGTGTTGCAACAAGACAAAGGATAATGGTTCTAAACCAAAACAGGGTAGATTCAGAGTAGAGAGAAGGAAGAATTTTCTTATGCTGAGTGTGGTGCAACACTGGAACAGGTTGATCAGAGAGGGGGTAGATGCCCTATCCCTGGAAATACTCAAAATCAGGTTTGGACGGGGCTCTGAGCAAGCTGGTGTAGTTGAAGATGTCCCTGCTCATTTCAAGGTCATTGGACTGGATGGCCTTTAAAAGTCTTTTCCAAACCAAACCATTTTATGTTTCTATGGTTCTGTGATTTTGTGAAAAGGGAACCTCAGTTTAGGGTTGTACCTAGAATTCATCATCAATTTGAAAGTTAATAACTGATGCAAACACACATGCAAACGGTATAACATATGACTAATGTCACTGAAGTACTAATTGCACTAACCTAAGGAGTTCTTTCATACAGGAATTACAAGAATTTCTTGTCTGGCTGACATTTAAACCTTAGTGTTCCTGCTTTAATTTATATTAATATAATAATTAATGAAATATTTTATATTATTTTATATTCATATAAATACAGAATGATTACACTTTCTAGTTTGATCTAGTTCTGAACTGATGTTGCACAATTCAGGGTGATCTGAGGTTCCATTTGTAT
Source organism: Ptilonorhynchus violaceus (assembly GCA_013397565.1). Classification (NCBI taxonomy): domain Eukaryota; kingdom Metazoa; phylum Chordata; class Aves; order Passeriformes; family Ptilonorhynchidae; genus Ptilonorhynchus; species Ptilonorhynchus violaceus. Next base: position 29,719 of record VZRJ01003495.1, on the reverse strand, counting down.
ATGCCATTATATAAAAGTATAGTAATTCATAGTCTTAAAAGCATTATTTAAAAATCAGTACTTATTTTGCAGTGTGTGGGGGATTCACGTTGCCTCTTTCTATCAGAAATAGGTAGTTTTCTAAAGGCATACAGAATAAAACCACAGGCAGAAGAAAGCATCCCCTTAGGATGCTTGGCCTAGAGGGGGTGAGAAAGAGAAGCCTTTCAGAAAGCAAGAAGAAAAGCAAAGAGCTGGAAAAGTTAGCAAAATTCCACATTTTGATCCAGTTCATCCAGTTGTGCAGTAAAGGGTGATATAGGGCAGTAGCCTGGATCGAAGCCTCACACCAGACCATGGTTCAATCTGTAGGTATAGGTATATTATATATATATTTATATGCCTATACTTATATACCTGTAAATAGGTATATAGGTCTATGGCAGTATGAGAATTTATGGGAAGAGACAAGTTACTCAGACCACTTAATTCTAGGGGGTGCAGGGGTATAATTGATATCTAATGATCCAAAACTCAGGCTTACCAGCTATCACAAGAACAAGCTTCTGTGGAAACCATTAATCAAGCAACAATAGTAGATCAAATGGGAGGAAATAGGATTTATAGTAACTCAGAATGTGGGCCAGATGGGAAGCTGAATGAAGTCAAGTCCAGGAAAAAAACCCAAGCAGCTTGACTACACCACAAATAATGGTAGACAATGATCCTGACATGTTTTTGAAACATAAAATGCTTTGGGTTGCAAGGGATCTCTCTAAGTCATTTTGTCTACATGCTTCTTAAAGCAGGATCAAGAACAAAGTTAGGTCAGGCAGTTCAGGGATCTGTCAAGTTAAGCTTTGAATACCTCCCAGGATGGAGTTCTCACAGCGCCTCTGTGAAACCTGCTCTAATGCTTAATCACCCTCACTATGATTTTTGACTTTTTTTTCTTTATGTATCCTGCTGGAACTTCTTTTGCGGCAATTTGTGTTTATTGCCTCTTGTTCTTTCACTGTGAATAGCTGTCAGAAGTCTGATTATGTCTTTTCTATAACCCCTTTAACTTTTAGTGGGCTGCAATTAGATTTCCTTCATCTTCTCTTCTCCAACCTGAAAAACTCCTATTCAGTTTTCTTCACCTCCTACATCATATTCCCCATTCCCTAATTATCTTCTTAAGCACATATTGGACTTTCTGAAGCTTGTCAATCTCTCTTTTGTATAGGAAGGAAGGATACTGGGCAGAGTATCATATATATAGCCTGAAAGTGTCAGAAAGAAAGGAATAATTTTAACTGTCTACACCGCTACTAATGCAGTATGCAGTTAGCTTTCACTGATGCAGTGGTGTTTCGTCCACCAGGGCTGTGCAATCCTTTTCTGCAGTGCATCTTCCTTGCTGGCAGGCTGTAATGTACCATGAGTTTGTTCCATCTCAGATGGAACTCAGACTTTTTGTCTCTGCTGAATTATTGAGTTTCTGTTGGACCCTGTCAAGGTTTCTATGAAAGGAAACCCTACCATCCAGTGTATCAAGCAGTCCTCCCACTCTGAGGTCTCACATCAACTTAATGAAGAAATATTCTGTCCCCTAAGTACACTTAATTAAGATGTTAAGTAGCATCAACTTCAATATTATCCAAGAAACACCATTCACAATTGGTTGCCAGTTAGGTTTTGAATCATCAACCCTAATGGTACAGCCAATGTTTTTTCCTATTTATAATTTACCCCTCTAGTCCATATCTCCCCAGCTGGGATACAATGATGCTATGGGCAACATTGTCAAAAGCTGAGACACTGCTAAAGCAAATGTCATTCACTGATCTCCCTAGTGCCAGCCCTCTTCTCAGAGAGGGCATAGCCATTGGTACAGGAGTGTGCCCTTACTAGACCAATGCTAATTGTTCCAAATCCCTTCTTGACCTTTATGTGTCTTGAACTGGCTTCTAAGAGAATTTGCTTCGTAATGGCCCGGGGACTGAGGGCAGAAGAATGTAGCAAGGACTTTAGACTTTTCTGTGTCCTTCTTTAGTGACAGACCACCCCATACAGCATGCCAAAATTGTTCTTTGGCTCTCCTTTTGTTTCTGATGTATCTTTAAAGCCTTTCTTATTCTCCTTCACAACTTATTCTCCTTTGTAACTTATTTTCCTTCCTATCTCTCTCCATTTTTAACTCCATCTGAATTTTTATCTTTCAGTTCCATTTCAGCATGTCAGAGCATGATTGTATATCCGTCCCTGGTATTCCACCCATACTTCCATTTTCCATATCTACTTCCAGCTCCTGTGTACATAGGCAAGTATATGCTGTGGTTAAGGATCATCTTCTTTCAAACTAGCCTTAGGATAGCAAGATCTCAGATTATGGATCTTCTTTATAGTGGTCATGAGAAGTATGATGTCTTGCCTATCTCTCACTATATTTGTGATTCTAGGTTGCTTTCGTAATGGTAAGTCTCTGAAGAACTGAACAAATGGAACAGAACATACAATTCTCTCTCAAAACACGTTTACAGCTAGACTGAAGAATTTAACTTTACCTGCAGTCACTGTAAAATTAAAAGAACAATCAGATCTTTCTTCTGGCAATTCTGACATACCATCCTTTTTAACTTTGTAACAGATGTGCTTTAAACATATCACAGAGAAAAGAAACAAAATTTCCCAGATGAAGTTTCATTTTCCTTCATCCTCACTGAGAAACAGCTGGAATGCAGATAATGTACACTCCTCTAGTTTCCTATACACACTTATTATGGTTAATGACCTAGTCAGTACAATTTTTAACTTCATCTATACTTTGCACATATCTAGCCATGTCTTCATTTTCTTAGCATTTCCTAAAATATCTTTTGTCTCTTTCACTTGCAAAAAAATCCTTATCTGGTCAAAGAAAGATCACTTTGCAAAAACAGTCTTGTTTAGTCCCATTCTGACAAAAATTATTTAGGTTAAAGAAATAAGGATATTTCAAAATAAGGAAGTTGAAGCTTATATATACAAGACAATTTAAATAACCTGTTTTCTTCACATCATTAGTTTCACCTCGATATCGTTGTCAGAGAGCAATGATTCAAAGGGTAAGGAACAGAATCATGAGATGCATATTGAAACAGCGATGCTGACCCAGACATAAGCCAAAGAAACCTTCAGGTTCGTGATGTTTCCAGCTTATGGATTTCTGAACAAACATGACCATTCATTCTATGGAATAAAGTTTTTCTGATTCCCTTCCAGCTCCTTTGAGACAATTTATAGCTGCAGGGAAGTACTGAAGGAAAAATTCAGTGAACTGTCCAAATGCATAATTGAAACTGCATAACCATAAGATTTTGTACAGAGTCACAATGGTGGTGAAATATTTTACCCTTTGGCTCTTAAGTGCTTCACTGGCTTAGATTTTATAGAATGCAAATGTAGAAAAGCTGGTAAATAGAGGGAGTTGCAATTACTGTGACAGGAAGTTCAATGTTTTGACAAGGATCCAGAGGTGGCAAATTGGATGTATATATAAGCAAAACCAAGAAGGTTCAGATTTAAATATCAGAAAGCTGATCTGGAAGTAATATAGAGGTCAAGAAAAGTCCTTTATCTTATTCCCAGGAAGACTTTATCCTGCAGGACCAAATAGGAATGTTAGATGCAGTCAAACAATGAAAATGAATGAGGTACATTCCTGTGAAAATTGAAGAACAGACTAATTAGAATGGAGTGTAATGATGTTTGACTTCCATACAGACTTGTTCTCTGTCATAAACCAGCCAACATTGAAACGAGCAAATAAAGATGTTTTACTGTAGGAAGCATTGTGGGGTAGTGTAGATTAGAAAATCTGTGAAGTCACCATTAAATTTTAAAACAATAACAAAAAAAATCAACATAAAATGAAAATTCAAAGTAGGAAATTAAGTCTTGTAATCTTTTAAAAATATACAAAGTAAAAAGAGTAGCTTTAAATTTGAACATTTTAAACAAACCAAACATTCCAAATATCTGTCCAAAAATCCCATAAGATTTATATTTTATGAAAATTCCATAGTCACATTTAAAATAGCCCAGAAGATCATCCCAAAGCTCATATGAAGACAAGGGATGGCATTATTTCTAATGATTTAATAAACTTACTTGAAAAGGCTAGTTTAGCAGTTGGATAATCTCAGCCAAAACACTGTGAAGATTAAAATTGTTTGCTCAGAAGGAATTTGTATGAAGCTAATAGATAACTAGATATCTGTGAATCTTGTGATAAGACAAAGGAAAAGTAGGTAGAGACCAAACTATTTAGTATGGGACACTTGTCTGTTATTCAAAACGGAATCAGTGACTCACTAAATAAGATTCAGAGACCTAAAGAAGTGTCTGAAGGATCAGACAGAAGCAGGGAATGGTTTAGCAAAAGGAAAGCTGAGTTACAAATAATGTTCATTAAAAGAAAGAATATAGACTATAAGATACTGATGAATTCTTGCTATATCAATTTCCTGTCAGCTGAGTATTTTAACCATACACACTCCACACATTTTTCAATTATTTTACACACACACAAAAATTGCCTTTCTATGGTAATACTGATGTATTCCACAGGAGTATTGAATATAAACTTAAATTGAATGTTTTCCCTTGGAAAAATAATTAAACTTCTTGTTCATTTTAGAGCATATCATGCAATTTTAATTTGAAAAGAAAAAAGGATAAGACCAAATTACACTAATAACCAAAGTAGTGCTAATAATTTTGAAATGAAAAAGATAAGAGTTTGTTGATTGTGAGCAATTAGTCTATAACAGCAGGTAGCATGAGATTTCATTTCACTGAAGAATTTCTATTTCGTGCCTTCAAAGGATTTAATTTTTTATGTTTAAATGAATTTAAAAAGAATCCTGAAGTGTCATAACATATATACACATAATGTCACAGTAAACCTTTCCCCTTTCCCCATCTAGACTCCACTTCCTCTCTAACCTTGACTGCATACAGCGCTTAGCTTGTACGGTTTCCAGGGAAGCCAACTTATTTTTCCTGAAACACTTCATGCTCACTCACACCACAGTAGTATTCTTGGACCTGAACTCCCAGATACATGAGCTTGGAGTTGCCAAGATCACATGTGAATATCTTGTGGGTTGACCTTGCATAGCTGCAGACCCCCAACATCCTCTCTGTCAATCACTCTCCTCAGCAGGGGAGAGGGGAAGAAACTCAGGTGGAAAGCAAATGGGTTAAGATAAGGACAGGGAGATCATTCACCAATTGCCATTACAGGCAAAAGAGACTCAGCTTGGGGAAGACTAATTTAATTTCTTGCCAATTACAAAAGAGTAGGATAATGAGAAACAAAGACAAAAACTAAACCACCTTCCCCTCACCTCCCCCTCCTCCTTTTCTTTCTCTCACTTTGGCATTTGCTCTGCTGTTTCTCACTTTTTCTGTTCCTTTCTCCTCCCTCTGCAATGTTTTCACCTCTTTCTTAAACACCTTTCCCCCAAGGTGCCCTCACCTCAGCAGTGGGCTCAGCTATGCCCTGCAGTGAGTGGGTTGGAGCTGGCTGGAACAACCTATGTCCAGCACAGGGAAGCCCTGGCTTCTCTTCACAGAACCCCCATTGTCAGCACCAGGGCACTGGTACCCTCTACAGCTCCAGAATCAAGCCCAGCTGAAATGTACCTAGTTTTTGCTCTTCTCTGGCTGCAATTAAACCTGTGCAATAACTTTTTTGCCTTCTTAAATATATTATCACAGGAACATTACTATCATTCTTGATTGGCTCGGCCTTGGCCAGAGGGGGTTCCATTCTGGAGCTGGCTGGCATTGGCTCTGCTGGACATAGGGGGAACCTTCTGGCAGCTTCTCACAGAAGAACCCCTATAGTTGCCCCACTACCAAAACCTGGCCACACAAACCCATTGCAACCTGTCAAAGTCAACCTACAACCGATGCAGCAGCACAGACTGTGAAGCCGCTTTGGAATTCTGTTATTTTAACTAATCCAGTCAGTCACTTTGTGCGATGTTTTGACAAAATGTATTTGCCTTTCCTAAGGCTTTCTACAGCACTACTTTTAGGCAGTCCACCTGTAACATTCCCAGCTCTGCATGCTGCTCTCTTTGGCTCCAGCATGTATCAAGCTGCAGGAACAGCAAAACTGATGTGCTCTCTTCCTATGTACGGCTTAATAGCTATTTTAGCAGTATGTAGGAAAATTCTGACAAAGACAGAGAATATATCTGTGGTATTTTCTGCTTCCAGATCATTAAGAAGAATTCATTCATGCTTGAAGTAAGAACATGTGATGACTTCCCATATGCAAACTGGAACACTTGAAGCATGAAAGCTGCACTGATGAGCAAGATCACATTGTCATAACCAACACATGTGGTCACTTATGCTAGAGGGGCATTTATTTGACACCCACTTCTACCAACTTTCTCAGGATATTTTAATGCTTGAAGATTTAAATGCCTCTTCCTAATCTTTGTGGCTTGCAGAACTTGCAAAGATAAAATTCTGCTGCACCCTTCTGTGTGGCAAGACATCTATTAGTTTCTTGGCTCATCTCAGCAACCCAAGTAATGGCTGCATTTTCACTACAAGTTGGACAGAAAAAAAGTCTTCTTTAATGCAAAATCATGCTTCTTTCCATATCTTCACTAGTTGTAATACTCTGTCAATATCTCATGCCGTTGAATCTGGAGTTGAAGCACATACACATTGGACATAAAGATTTTACATGGAGGCAGTTAAGAGGAAGAAAAGAATAAAACACAGGTTAGAGCTGAATGATAAGGTTTTAGAAGATATGTGCCTGAGCATGACAACACTGTGTCAATAGTGAGGAGAATTACAGATGTACTGCAGCGGCTGGGAAAGAAAATCAGCCTCCTCAGGATCTAATTTGAGTATACTTGTTTGTTTTACCAGAGCTGTGTTATAAATATATTCTGAAGAGTGCCAATCACTTGTAAAGCAATCTCAGAATGATATGCATTCAATTACAAAGCAGTGTGAAATCTGGAAGACTTTTCCTTAAGCCATTTTAAACTGGACTACATAAATACCTAGACAGCACTTTGTAGAGAGAATCATACCCTGAGAAGAGCATTACCTTAACGACCCCATAGATGTTCTGATTTTCTAATTTGTATGACAGTCATCTGATAAGTGTACATAACTAGAGGGCTGTAACAAATACATGCACTTTACTGACTATATTTAGTAACAGCCTCTCAGGAACCTTCAAATATTCATTTCCTTATTCTTTTGTGCTTATAAAATATTTTTCACAGTATTTCAAGAGCTGTATTTACAAATTAAATATCTAGATCTAATCTACATTATTCCAGTGAGAAATTAATTCCCTTTTTTTACTAACAGCAGCATTCAAACATTTATAGAACTGTTACACTTTAACCGGTGACCATGGTCCAAAAATATGTGCAAATTTTTATAGTAAGACTGAGAAATACAGAGCCAAGGTTTGGGCAATCCATATACCCGAGCTGTGGCTGCAGTAACAAACAATTTGCTTCCTCTTTTTGCACAGCACGTGACTGGAAACTTCACCAGACTTTCATATTTCTCCGTTGTTACAATAGCCACTTCTGGACAACAGGCACTGCTTTTAAAACTAGCAAGCAGTGGTACATAGTAGGAGTAGGTGGATAGACCTAAACAGCTGTGGCTGTGGACCTGATATTGATGCTCTACATGTTTCAGAGATGATTACTCTAAAACTGCTTTGGTCCCATGAACTAAATGCTTCTAAGCAGCCAGGGAGCCTGAGATAGGCAGGTCAGGAGCCTAACCTAACGCAGTCAGCGTAATTCTATCACTTGTGTGCAGGGCGCCTGCTCTGTGACACCAACGCATGCCTCTACGACACCAACAGCATCATAGAATGGGAGCTAACTGCCAGATTGATGACAAAAGTGCTTCTCTGATCTCAACTAAAATCCTAACGTGAACATGTCCTGTCAGAGATTCCTCACACAGAGTTTCGGGCTTCTTTTTGGTTTTATGTGACAATATCATATGGTCATCACTGGCTTCTGTATTTAGTTTCTTGGAAACATAATGACAGCTGGGGAACAACAAGATTCTTCATATGAAAGAACAGATAAAATTACTTTGCTAGAAGAGCTTGCTAGAGTGTAAAAATGTTATGAAAAAAGCAATAAAAAAGTAGTATTAGATGAGGTCAGGTCTATGTATATGTAAGCTTAGCAGAAAAAAATTATTCATGGTCCCTATGTCAAAATAATCCTCGTTCTAACCTGCTCTGCAAATGTTACTGAAACTCAAAGACTGCAATAGTGTCAGCAACTGCTTGAGGGAAGCATATTCTGCCTCTAATACTCCTTCAAAGATCTGTTGTGAAGGAATTTTCTGTGAAATTGTGAAGCTGATCTGGAAGGGGCAAGGAGATGAGCCGTATAACCTTAATAACACTTAAAATACAGCCCTAGGTAGGTGAGGGTTTCCAGGTGGAAATGAAAGGTAAGATTTGCCCCTGAAGTAATAAAATAATATGGAAAGTTACTTCAGTGTGCCAAAGGCTAGATAATGGAAGTAAGGAAGAGAACAAAAGAGGGGAGGTGGGTTGGTTTGTTTATTTACTTACATTTTATGTAAACAGATAAGAAGGATTTTTCATGTTCTCTGCAGCCAACACTTAGTAAAGCATACAAGTGTTATCCAAACCAAGAACTTCCACAGGAATTATCAGCTCAGTGTTTGCATATTTTTCAGATTTAAGGTAAAAGCAATAGGATTTCCTTGCCCAAATCAATAAATATAAAGATATATATTGAAAGTAAAAAGTGTCTTAAAATTCAATATATTAAGACACCTTTGACCTATTGGTAACCTATACTATTATACATGTGAATATACACAGCTATTAAAATATGCAACCATGCACTACAGAATTATATAATATTTTGTTCCTGTATTACAGCTTAAGGACTATAAGATGTGCCCATTTAAAAATGTTTAGGAGTTAAAAAGTTTCAAAACCTATCCTTCAGACTCTTTATCTTTCATGCGTAATTCTCGTTCAGTTCTAAGTCAATACAGAAATGACTTAAGGGAACAAGACCTTTCCTTGTCTTTGGTAAAGACCCTGGAAGACCTGTAATAAACACTTAACCCTCACCAGAGGTGGTGTGAGATTGTGCCTTGCTTGAAAGATGCTGCATAATTCTGCTCTCCCATTAATCACAATCCCTATGTTTCCCATGTCACACAATAAAACTCTTTACTAAAAATGAAAACCCCTAGTACTTGCCCAGCATAGAGTTTTTGGTTTGCATTATTAATTGTCAATTTTAAAGATTATTTTAAGATTCTGAATATGCCATTTACTCAGTAAATAGTAGGGGTTGCAATATGTGCATAAATTCTTTCATGTTTGTGGTTATTTATCTGGCTTAGCCATTTAGCATAAGGGATATAGTTAATTTTGAAAAGGAGTGAGTTATCAGTGGGCTGAGAAGCTGTAAATATTTTGCCTACATACATTCTATATAGGAAAAGATTGCCAAAAAGGAAGCATAATATACAAGCATCTCTCTTTTCACATGTAGTTGCAAGATTTCCTTCTGAATGGCACCGTATTTTTAAATTGTTAACTATAATTCCTTTCCATTCTTATAGGATAATGAAGAGTAATAAAAAGATAGTTCTGTGAAATATTTTAATTTATGCACAATTTAGAAACCAATTTGGTAAATGAGAAACAGCAAGGCATCTTTTTCAACATATTTTCCAACAACTCCAGGGCAAGTCTGATGCTGCTCATCCTTACTATTACAATTTAACACCCTCCAACTTTCTCCATATTTTACTGTTTTGTGTATGTATGTAATCTAAGCAGGTCTTGCGTTTCTTTTCCACTGATGTTATTAGTCGTTGCAATGAACTTTTTCATGACAATAACTCCATAACATTTTCAACCCTGTTACAATAATTCCAACTGCATCTGGGTGGAAAGAATTAGAGTTCATAATCATAATCATAATGCTGAGAAGTTCAACAGCTTGTTTTAAAATATTTAGAAACCGAGAATGCAGAGAAAATACAGAGAATTATTTTTCAGCACCGAAGTCAAGGAGAAATTTACCTTTCAGCATCTGCCATTCAAGGTATAAATTCCAGGAAAAAGTATTTAAGATAAATTATCTTAAAAGAGGAAGAAATATTTTTGAAAAATATGTTTTAAGGAGTGGGAGAGCCTGGGATACAGATAAAATTGAAGAATTGTGCTCCTTATCTGCAATAAGACTGTGAGAAGATGCAAAGATAATTTGGATCACCTCCTGAAATGTCTTCACTTACAAATCACACAGAAGACCAAAGGTGAAATCAGTTTTTGAAAGAGACATAGTAATTTCCCAGCCTTTGTTTTGTAAAAATTCAAAGACTGAAGTTCATTTAATCATCATCGAAGATAATCAGAAAACAGAAAATGCAGGAAAAAAAATAGTAAGCATTCCGACAGTTTGTCTTCCAATTTTATGCATACTGTCATTTTAGATTTGTCTTACAGATAGGAAACATGTACATTTTCCACTAGACATTTTTTTTATTACAAGAATTAAATAGTAAGTACTAATCAGGTCTGGTGGAATGTGCCCCCTCCTGTGACAGGTGGGTTGGAATGAGACGATCTTTAAGGTCCTTTCCAACCCAAACCATTTTGATTCTATGATCTTTGAATGCCTAGACCTTCAAAATATACATCTAAATTTCAGGTCTCAATTAAATAATAAGAAAGGGGAACCCCTCCAAAATTGCATAGAACTGTACTCACTTTTAACGGCAATGAATTTGATCTGAAAAAAATTTATATTACAATTGAAAAAATCCGTATTTGTAGGATTGTACTATCAATCCTTTCTCTGTTATATCATATCTGCCCTTTTGTCCATCTTAGATTAGCAGGCAGTAGCCCAACAACTCCAGTAGATTTTGCAGTAACAGAAGTTTCAGTCAATTGTGAATTAAATAAAAAAAAAATGAAAAATATGCTACTGACTGAAACGTGCTAAAAGTTACCACAGTTAATTTTTTTTTTAATTTACAGCCCTTATTAATGTTTATAGGTAGCTTTTATTAGGCAGTTTCTATACCAAAAATATGTTGTTTCCCAGTCAAGTAGTATTTGCTAATTCATCTCTCCATGATGTATCACTATACACATTAAAATAAATTGGCAGAATTATGAAAGAATAGACATGAACACCTATGTATAACTCTATTTGTTCTATAAAATGCTTTTAAAATATATTTTTATGCAATTTGTCTACCCTTTACAATAATCAAGAATTAATAAGAATTTTTTTTAAAAAGAAAACCGCAAAGGCTTAGTTCTTATTTGAGTAAATGTTTAACGTTATGTTTTTTCTTAATCAAATCAAACTTCTAATTATAACTATGCAGATTAATGATTAAAGGGGACAATGCTGACATAATACCATCACAAAATGGGTTATACAAACTGCAGCTCCTACCAAGTCATTTGAAAAATAGAACAGTTCTACAATTGTATTTGCAGCTTGTTGAAAATAGTATTAAAGGACTGTTAAATTGTATTCTTTATATATGCTCCCTTTCACTGTGGATTTACCGTGTGGAGAATGGAACTGCTGTGACTATACTCACATCTTAAATTCATTAAAGACATGACTGAAGAAAAATTACACACCACTGTGCAGACTATTATTATTTATGCTTTTTGTTTGTTTTCATCGTCCAGTGAAGAGGTGATTTTTCAATTATTACTACTAATGCCATATTATCCTGCACACCATTATTAATAGTATTTGGTAAAAGGTGTATGTCACAAGAGATCATATTACACATAGAGCTGACTACTTCAACTCACTTCAAAAATTATTTTTCAATTTCAACTCTTTTTAGAACACATCACATATTTTTCATCAACTTAGTAAAATCTGGATGCTATGATAAATGGATATCTTTAACAAAAGGTTAACAAATGTGAGGTCCTTTTCATAAATCTCCAGATTTCCATGACATGTAAAAACATAAAAAAATCAATGGGTCAGAGAAAAGGGTCCTTTTTGTGTCCATTTATTCTAGACTGCCAACCACCAAAATTCTTTTCAGGGAACCAATGATCCTGCAAATCCTGTTTCTTTTAAAAAATCAGCTGTCATCCTGGATATTTTTCTATGTATAGTTTTTCTGCTTTATGCAATAATGCAGTGAAACTGCTCACTGCTCCCCAGTGGACCTCCCCGTGGGCTGCAGGGGCACAGCTGCTTCACCACGGTCTGCACCACAGGCTGCAGGGGAATCTCAGCTCCAGGGCCTGAAACCCCTTCTCCCCCTCCTTCTTTGCTGACCTCGCTGTCCGCAGAGCTGTTCCTCTCACATATTCTTACTCCTCTCTCTGGCTGCAATTGCTCCCATGCAATAACTTTTTTCCCTGTTTTAAATACATTACCCCAGAAGTGCTACCACCTTTGCTGATGGACTTGGCCTTGGACAGCGGCGGGTTTGTATTGGATCTGGCTGGCATTGCCTCTATTTGACATGGAGGAAACCTTTAGCAGTTTCTCACAGGAGCCACTCTTGTATCTCCTCGCTACCAGAGCCTTGTCAAGCCACTATATTGTTTAAAGAAAGCCTGGACTTCTTCTATATGGAAAGAATAATTTCAACATGTAAAATTAAAAAAAAAACCCAGTAGTTCTTTTCACTGTGTCCAAAAGAATTTGTATAAAATAATTGTATGACAGAATAATCTGATATGATGCACCAGAAGTTTCATGAACTGGCCATATTTGCATGCTGGTTTTAAACAGGTTTTTTTTCACTATTCACTTGCACCATTTTCCTTTGCACTAGGAAAATGGTGCAAAGTTCATTTATATTTCCCTAGATTAAGAAAATAGAGTACATAAACATTGAGATCCATGAATATAGTTGAATCTTGCATATTCTCAAACTTTCCTGAAATTAAAAAAAAAAAGGCAAGTAATAAAGGTCAAAGGTGGAGGTATAACAGTCAGTTAAACTTACATTGCAATAGGAAAACCAGAATTTCCTCAAGTAGCACAAAGCCAACAGAAATAATAAAAACATTACCTCTATCAGCCATCTGGTGCTGATAAGGAGAGGAGAGATGTTTGCTGCTTCCAGTACTTCATTGATCTCAAGTCTCAGAGTATGCTTGTATAAGAGATACAAGATGTTGTTGACCTCATCTTGCAACTCAAACTGGCATCAAGCAATGGTGTCTGTGGACCTCTTTAATGCATTTTCACTGAACGTAATTTTTCCTTCAAATAATAGAATGTATAGAGATATGAGGAACTTCACAACAGCATTTTTGTCTTAGGCACACATAGGCAACCAACAAAGTACCACTATAATTCAAACAAAGGACATTTTCCCTCCTTTCTCCTAAAATTACAGCCATTCATAATCACAGAACTAGTAAGTTCAAAATATAAAGGAACTATTACATTATTTAAACTATACTTTTCCCAGTGCTGGGCTGTAATTTTTTCCTTTTTTGTTTCGATGCTTCAAATTCTTTTGTTTTAAAGTTTCAAGTCTAATTGATATTACATGAAAAAACTATTTGTTTTCTTTCAGTCTAAATTTTCATTTTCTTTATTTCACACTATCATATTCGTTTATAATTTCTGTTGTTATTTTTTGAACCACTTTTTTCTATGAACTTACAACTTGCAGACAGATAAGCTGTCTTTCTTCACGGCTGCCTTTAAAAAAATGCTGAACCAAATTAATCAGTTTTGTAAAAAACTATTATTTGGTAAAGCTGTTAAACAGCAATGGACTTAAAACGATACATAGGACTAGTTCTTCAGAGTCAAGGTCTGACTGCTCCAAGACTTAATTTTCACTTTTCTTTTATCACAAATCAAAAATTATTGTACCTCTCTACAAAGACCATGTGGTTTGTAGCAAATGGAAAGTTTATTAATGCATTATGAATGATATATGTCACGATTTTTCCATGAATCCAGAACTCTCTTTTTCAAAAACCTTGGGAAATAAAGGATGATTTGATTTTATCAGAACATAGCTTGTATATGAACTGTTGTTCCATCACATTCTTTCATGCTCTGGAAAGCAAGGGAGTCTCTTTATTATCTGCATTTGCCATGGCAAATCTCTTAAAAAGAACACACTTTGACAAAAGGTAAGAGAATCTCACATAAAATTGTGTCCTTGTGATATCATCTGAAACAGGCAGATCTGGAACCAATTTATTGAGTGTAAATTACTGCCAATTTTGCTTTGAATAACAAAATGCTCCAGAGATTTCTGAGATATGTAGCCATTGGAAGCTGTCTGAGGATTTTTATACATGAGGATTTTTACATGTTTCTTTAACACATCTTTTAACTTAATCAGATACAAAACATGCACAACCTAGCATTCAGGGAAATTATGTGGATTTGTCACACTGCCTGAAGGACTTTGGGATCCATGAACCAATGAATGGTTCACACTGAACCATGAATGTAATTTGTTCATCTGTAACAGATAAAAATGGATATTTGCCATACTAATGTTTCAGAATCTCAGAACAATAAATAATTCTAACAGAATTTAGTTTAAGTTATTCACTAAAACTTAATAATATTCTCTTTATTTTCCAAAACAGAGTAAGATAGCATGAGTTGTCTGCATATGAAAAGGATTGTAATAGACAGAACTGGTAAACTGTACTGCTGAATTATTATGTATCTCCTAATTGTAACAATTCAAAATCTCAACGAAATATAAAGGCAAAAGCTTTATGTGTTAAAGTGCTTGGTATAAAATGCACTGATGGACCTCTTTCATCCCTGTAGTCCACCCATTGGCATTGTTTACCACCGATTTAATACTAATTATAGTCATATGCTGGTAGAGAACAACTTAATTCAGCAGTACATATATTTTAGAAAAATATTGAGAATATTTTTTAAAATA
>VZRJ01003495.1:0-14728 GCA_013397565.1 Ptilonorhynchus violaceus | reverse complement strand
AAGGGAAGGGAAGGGAAGGGAAGGGAAGGGAACATTTAGAACCAAAACAACAACAAAGAAGTATGTAAGATCAGCCCTCAGATACTGCAAATAAGTAAACCTTGGTAAAAAATTATCTGAATCACTGATTTGTTGAAAAAAACATAGCTCTTTTCAACTTGTCAGTGAATACAACATCACCACCTCCCTTGGGCAGCCAGCAGGTCTTAGGAGGTCAAAAGTATGTCATGAAATAAATAAGACAATCGCCAAAATTTTGTAAAGCATACCAGATCCACTTGCTTATTTTGCCAAAGTTAACAGTCCATGTATCCATTGCATTAAGAAAGATGTATTTAAGAGCTTAGTTAAAAGTTAACATATAATACACTGAATTGTATCCAATGTATCCTATTTTAAAAGCATAAGAGTCTGAAATGACCTCAAGGACTTAAACCTGTTGTTCCCGGTAAGTTAAATATGAGACATAGTTTCTTTAAGGAACCCTCCAGCCTACTGAAAATACAATTACACTATTTGTTTTAACTTCTTCACTTCTATGTAAAAGTCAAACTGTTGACTGGCTCTGGGCAGAGAACACTGAGTAGCATCAGATGAGCAGATCAAGCTCTGTGACCATGCTCAAGAAACTGGAGGAGACCAAGAGCAAACTCCTTAGCGATGAGCTGCTGAGAGGAAGGATTGTCAGAGCCCCAGCTAAAATCAGAGCTCCAACAACACAAACACAGAGAGAAATCCCAGCCACTGTAGCAATGGGGATGGGGAGGTGACGGGGTGGGAAGGATTAACTGAACTCAATTTTACCAAAAATCACACATTTCAAAAAGTAGGATGCTTTGTGAATTCAGGGTCAAATCACTAAAACTTGAAATATAAAAACGTGTTATTTATGAATCCTTATATTACTGTTACAGGTGTTTTATCATACTCTTTAGTCTCTTCACCTAGAAAAATATTGAATTCAGGTATTTCCATCCTGCTGCCACCAGAAGGAAAGAATAATTAAACCTACAGAACTGAAAAACACATTGCTTCTGTAAGTTTGTGTGGAGCTTAGAACTCAACAGGTGCCTGAAGCTCTGCCTCTGACAGGAGCGTGTTGTTTCTGTAAGAGTAAGAAATTCATTTTCTCTGGCTACCAATGACTTCAGCATTTATAAGCCTCATGCCTCCCTCTTAGACAGGATTTTTATCCATGTGAAAGCAGATGTCTTGGCTCTCAGCTCCTTCTGACTGCACTGGTAGCCAATTCCTGCTGAGTTTGGAGTAATACCTGCCTTTTTTTTTTTTTTTTAATAGAGAAAGTAACTATACCATAGCACTATTCCTTCTTTGATTTATGAGACTGAATTACAGAGGATGGGCTATGCAGTCTTAGATAACCTGCTGTTCATCTTAATTGTGTAAACAATGTCGTCCAGGCAGTAAGAAGGAGGCCTCACTCCTGCTCTAAAACCTCTGTGGAATCATAATGACAATGCAGCCACCAGGACACCCTAAAGATAGCGTTCACCTCCTCAAAAGTGGTTAGGCAACCCTAGTCCTGCCTCCACTCTAAGACAATTAAATTAAGAGCAAGGGAAATAGTTTTATTTTTACCTGTGAGCTGTAAATATTTTCTTACTCATATATTTCATCTGTATATTTAATTTAGAGCTGAATATTTTTACCTGTGAGCTGGGCTGCAGGGAAAAGATAGTGCTTGAAAACAGTCTCAGCTAATTAGAGATCCAGCAAACTCTTTGTGTGTTGATCTCAACATTAGCAACACTTTGGGGATAGGCTACAGATTTTTATTACAGCAGCTGAGTAGCAGTTAACATTGATCCAACAGAGAGAAGGCTGCTGCCTTGGGACGTGTTGAAACATTTGCTGATAGAATTCTTAAATTTTTTGGAAAAGGACAGAGGCGATGCCTTACTTTTCACGTTCTCATATATCCAGACGACATATACCATGTATAAGTAAGAGTTGTTTTTTAAAGACTGAATCACATCCTTAAAAAAATCTGACAGACAAATGTGCTTGTATATGTGTTCATAAACACACATAAGTGGGCTGAGGTCTATGTTTTAAGTCTATATAGACATTATATATGGATAGATAGAAAAACAGAGTGGAGAGGGGAGAAGACTATGGAAAGAGAATTGATGAACTTTAGGCATGGTTTATCTCACCTCATTTCAGCCATCTAAAAAGTTGATCCAAACTAGTTCACTAGGCTGCCCCTATGGTGAATGGACAAACAAAAAGGTGCCCAAGGAAGACAGACATCCCAAGCTAGGACTTATATATAAGGGAGACAGGGTAAAAAAATTAATATGGGTGGGTGACACCGGACACCCAATTTTGCCTCCAGGGTGATTCCCACTCTCTATATTACTAGCACAATTTATTATCGAGGTTTCATTGTCATTTTTTCTGAACACATCAAACATTTACCAGTTTGTTAAAAGTTGCCTTGAAATTATTATCAGCCTTTTATCAGGGTTTTACCTATTCAGCATCACACGGATACTTTTGCAGGACAGTCCCAAATGTGTTATTTATGAATCCTTATATTAATGTTACAGGTGTTTGATCATACTCTTTTGTGTCTTCACCTGGAATGATATTGAGTTCAGTTATTTTCATCCTGCTGCCACCAGAAGGAAAGAATAATTGAACATATAGAACTGAAAACCACGTTGCTTCTGTAAGTCTGAACAATGTCTGTGCCACAACAGTGGGTTAATCTGGCATGCAAGAAGAAAGAATTTTAGTAGTTTCACGAACATTGCCTCAGCAGCTCCCTGTCTCATTGCACACACCTTTAGCCTCTCTACCAGAATGTGCTGCTCTCAGAATGGATGAAGGCCTCCATCTTTCGGCTCCCGGAGCGTTCTCCCTTTATCTTCCTGTCAGCTTGTCTCCCTAAGCAGTTTGTAACAACTGACCTCCAATTTCCTAGAAATCAAAACATGTAAGGGTATTTGCTAACTGTTGTATCATTTTGAAGACTATCTCTGTCAAACCGAAGTTTGCACCTTGTCAAAACCAGAACCACTGACACTAAGACATTGCAATACTGTCTTTCACTTGATGTCTTGGGAATGCTGACAGGGATGGATTGTGCACTTTGTTTAGTTATTTATTTATATTTGCTTATTTTGCACATAGAGTCCTATTAAGTTAATCAGTCTAATACTACAGGGACTGTTCATAATTCACCACAGATATAGAGCAATGGGATTTCAGTGACCAGGGCAACTTGATCAAATAGTGCAAGAATAATATGAAACGTCAACAAAAATGCAATGTCCAAGAAATTTTGATCAGTATTTTAGATTAACACATTAATGCATAGTAATTTCATACATCATAACTTTCAGTGTACTTCTAAGTCACTCATAAAAAGTGAGCTTATAAAAATCCCACTTAACCTCCTCAAAAATCCAATTTTGCAATTCTTTCATTATTATAGATGTTTATTAATAGGGTAACCTGATAGACAAAATGCTGAGTGACTTCTACTGGTTCTTATCCCCTCAAGTACTACTAATCCTCTCAAATACTGCTATATTGGGTGTCCTAAAAAAATCCCTTCTACATCTCACCAGGGGTCATAACAGAGATTCAAAATTATGCAAACTTATATACAAAATTAATCATAATCAGCAGTTTGAACTGGCTTGTTAATTTAGGTTTTTGTGTTAATTTAGCTGTATATTAATTTTTTTATGCAATATTGTCATGGGTTTTTTTAATAACCACATACCAGATGGTGTTCCCTTAAAACCACCCATTTTAAACCACTTACATTTAATCTTTTCAAATGAAAATTTAGTTATACCAATTTTTACCTTGAAAAATGACTTGCAAAATATATTAAAGTAGTAAAAATAGACAAATTAGCAAAAAAACATGAGAGAGAGGTCTGTAAAAAAGCTGAGTATTTATGTACTTAAACTAAGACTTATTCTTTATGTAGAAGGCAGCAAAGGCTTTGATGTCTTGTTTGTTTTAAATGTAAACTGTAACTTTCCCATATTCATGGATTTTCATAGTGCATTTAATTTTTCATCTCACTCACTGTTTTCATCTGTTTCAGATCAAATTGCAATGACCTAGTACAGAGGACAAGGACTAGCTGTCCCCTTATCTTATAACAGTTCCTTCTGAAGGGCAGGCAATGACAAAAAAAAAAATTACAATCAAATGTCAAGAGTATGGGCTCAGAAAGAAAACAGAAAAAAACTCTAATAATGTTAATGTTATCCATAATGTTTGCATCCTGAAGGTACTTAAATCTCTGTTTAACTTTATGTACCAACTGAATAATTTTATTGAGTTCTGAGAAATTACTCCCATGAATAAAATTAAACATGTGTAAATGTATAAAGAGGTCAGGGTATTCATTCCCTATTACAGATAATTTTAGTTTTCTTGAATGTCTGCTGTGAACGCATCCCAGCTTTTCTGCACCCAGTGTCATGATTCTGCACTAAGAGCACCACAGGTTGTCATTGAAGAACAGAGTAAGAAAAAGGTTCTCTGTTCTGATTTTTACTATTGTTCCCTCCTTAGTTAACTTGGCAAGGTAATTTAACATCTTTATGTCTATGGAATGTAGTTACTGGGACATCTTTTGAAACACTTCAAATCTATAGTTGAAAAAGATATGATTATTCACTGTAGTATCATAAATACATTACATGAGAGAAGAGTAAAATGGAAAAAAGAGAAAAACTATTTAAAAGTAAACAGCTACAATAAAAATGGGGTTATATAAAATAATGCAAGTTTGCTTCATTCAGAGTGTCTGGACGTTTTCTCCCTCACGAAATCTAACTTCAGTGAATTGCTTTCACTCTTCATCCCTCATTCCTATGAAAGACATGATCCCAACACAAAAATAAAACAGACAACAAAGTGACACTTATATCGGCAATGGTAGACATGTGCCAAACACTGAAAAAAATAAGGAAAAGAACTCTCAATTCAAACAGAATGGCAGCTCTCTCAGAGAAACCATGTGCATACATTCATTACTCAAGCAACCTAGTCCATTGTGTTTTATCCCTATCCCTTTATAATCCCTGATTAGAGGGTTTTATACAGAACAGTACATTACCTGGGTTGTCTGTGACTATGTCTATAATATGCTTTAACCACTTCCAAAAGTCAACCCCATAAGGTGTGTTCTATTCAGGCCTCCATGACCATACCAGCATATCCCAGGCACATTCACAGCATAGAAAACAAGGAATCTTCAGACAGTATACCTCTCCCATAAACCCTAACAGCATGCCAGTAAAAACCTGCTCTGGAATGTATCTGACAGGTCTACCCTGTGTTACTGCATGGGAGACACCACTTAATTTTGAACCAGCATCTTTGAAGCAATTTGGAAACTGAGGAAGAAACCTGGGCTGCAGACTTTTCCCTCTCCATTCCCACTGTCTTCCAAAGGCTTGTTGGTGATGATGTCTGAAACTCAACATAAGCTCTATCTACAGACTGTAGATTCATCTCACCTGAATTCTTGAACACAGTAGCTCAGCCTCCATTTCCCCACCTTTCATGATTTCAAAATTTCCTGTGGTTACCTTCACTGTCTTTTTTGAATCAAGACTAGAAAGCTGCTCAATCTACAGACACCCAGAGACATATCACAGACCCTGAAGAAGAAAGGATGAGGCAGAAAATCCTCTTTGGGGTCACGTGAATGGAGTGTGTGTACATATACAGTTCTAGATATGTAGGAAGCAAAAGATTTGAAGGAAGGCATTCCTTCATGGTGTCAGTTCAGGAGACAATACTGTGTACATTTTTTTTCCAAGGGATTTGGAATGTAATACAGTGCCATAACTTCACTGTTTTCACTCATGGACCTCACGGCCAAAGCACTGACAAAGAGCTACTGTGATCTAGTGATCAGCTTCTCAGTGCCCTGTGGCTCTTCTCAGCAGCTGCTCAAAGCATCATGCAGAGGACTCTACCGATTCATCCAGCTTCAGCTCTGGAGTGAGCACTGACTGCTGAGTCAGAAGACTGGAAGAAAGTCAACATAATCAAGATACAGGTTTCTGGCTAGAAATCCCTTGAATTAATCTGTAGAAGTAGTATATGGCCCTAAGCTTAAAGCGAATCCACCAAAGGATGTCGTAACTAATCTGCTCCTCAAGATAATGCTGCAAATCAAGACAAGACTTGTCCATTCAGGTTTTTACACAAAAAGAAAACTTCACAGGGCTGCCTACTGTCTTTAAGAAAAAAACCACAAGCAAACAATAAAAGTCCCTTCCTTGTGCTTAAAGTTCTTTTCCTGCATTTCAGGTTTTTACCTCACAGTATGTCCTGTAGCTTGACTCCTCACCCGTGACAGGTCTGGGGCCTCTCAGGAGTTTTCTTTGACATTGGTCCAAGACAAATCTGTAAAACTGCATATCTGAGATGTGTACCTGAGGCAGAATGCAATCCACATCCATCTCGGTTACCTACTGACTAATCAACACAGGGGATTGCAGACTAACTATGATACTCTTGAGTCCGAAGACAATTCTTGTCAATTCCAATTCCTTAGAGTCTTCTTACATGGAAGACACATAAAGCTGAGAAAAAGCCAAGAATACTTCATTTTTTTCCTCCATGGTATAGAAACACAAACAATGGAAACATCCACGGTGGAAAAGTCTGGAACAAGAACCTGGCTATTGTCCTGGAGGATGGCGTGATTGATTTGTTAAGCGTGAAGGGAAAGAGGGGGGTCCTACAGTACAGTGGCCAGTAGCCAAAATCCTGCTGCTGCATAGTTTTCCAAAAGGTCCTCTTTTTCCTGTGCACAGGCCCTACTATAAACAAATCTTTGACACTACATTCGAAAATGCTAAAGAGAGGAACACTATAACAAGACAGGGCATCTGCAGCTGCAGGGAATACTTAAGAAGTCAAACATTGCTGTGATCAGAGTAGGGTTAATATTAAGTAGTTGCCAAGACTGCTAATCCAGTGCTTTCCAGATAATTTAGTTGTATGTAAGTATATTCAATTCTTTAAAAATGTTTGTGTGTTCATTGGTGCATTACAAACTGTTACTATAAAATACTCTAGAACAATTTTCTTTACTTTTATTTCCGACTAAAGACACCTGTGCTGCTTTGCCTTGTATATCTTTCAGTACAGCAATTCCATTAATCCAATGGTCAACAACTTGTTTGTCCATTGCTATGGCTTAGTCAGGCAGCAACTGTCAAGTCAAACCATGAAGGACAATACTTAGAATTTTGTGTCATGGACTGAATGTGCAGTGTTCTCTTCTCAACGGCAAAATACTGTTGGGAGAAAAATAATTCTGACACACTTACTTAGGTGAAATATTTTTGAACTACTTCATTTCCCTTCTCATTTCAGGCAATCATGCCCATTTCCCTCTTCACTTATTTCTCCATCTGATTTGTCAGGAAATATAAAAACTGTGTATGTTTCACAGCCATCTCTTTATTCCAAACTCTCAGATTTTACATTTATGTTTACCTCATTACCAACCAACTGGAATAAAAAGCAAGTGTGCAAGTGTTTTAACTTACAAAACAACGGTTAAGATAAAAATGGGGAAAATGCTTTCCTTAAAATGAAAAAGTAAGACATTGGCCTGTTGGAAAGACTCCACAGGAGAGCCACTTAGTTGATGACAGGGCTGGAACACCTTTACTATAAGGAAAGGCTGAGATAGCTGGAGTTGTTCAGCATGGAGAAGAGAAGGCTTTGGGGAGACCTTATTAAGGCTTTCCAGTATCTTGAGAGGGTTTAAAAAGGAGGGAGAGTGACTTTTTAAACAGGCAGATAGTGACGTGTCAAGGGGCAATGGTTCTAAACTGAAAGTGGGCAGGTGTAGATTAGCTGTTAGGAAGAAATTCTTTACTGTGAGGCTGGTGAGGCACTGGAACAGGTTTACTAGAGAAGTTGTGGACTCCCCCTCCCTAGAACTGTTCAAGGCCAGGCTGAATGGGGCTCTGAGTAACCTGGTCTAATGGAAGGTTCCCTGCCCGTGGCAGGGGGGTTCATACTAGATGATCTTTAAGGTCCCTTCCAACCCATTTTATTTTATGATAAGTATATTAGAAGTAGTCTGGTAAAAATAAATACTTCATGAAAAATTAAACTGGAGCACACTATAATATTTTTTAAAAGCAACAAAATGCATGAGTGTCTCATCCCTCATCTGCTTTGTCAAATGGCTTAATAGAAGAATTAGTAATTTTATTGTTAATAAATGCATGTGATTAATAACTGAGCTTTACAACTATTATAATTTTGAGCCTGTAGAAACGGTTGAGATTTCTTACATTAAACTTGACTCTATTTCTCTTTCTTTGCACCAACTACAATTTTACAGTTTTCTAATTAACATCCTGTGTCCAAAAATACAACAGGAAGAAAAATCCATATGAACATTTTAAAAAATAAGTTTTCATAAGAGACATGGTTTCTATATTAAAACCACAGAGGTAGTAGGACTTTGGTGCAAAAGTTCAACTTCATAATTAATGCCAGTTGGTACCTCACAAGACATGCCACCTACATCCTTATTTCTAAGTGCTCAGTAGCAGTTACTATATTAAAGTTAATTGCTCAATGGAGTTTTGCATAATAAAGACCAGATTGAAGAAAATGTGCATATTCAGAATCATAAAGAGTTAATTAATCAGTAAGAAATTCAGACAAATACTCATTATTGTATCACAAACCAAACCTTTTAAACAACCAAAAAATGAATTTATGGTGAAGTTCTATCAGTTACATTTAAAGTGTGAAGATTATTACTAATTATAAAATATGTACTTAGTGAGCCAGACCTTTGCAGACTGTGCCCCTTATTCTGCAAGTATCAGTCTGTTCTGCTCTCAAGTGGACATTTCCAACTGTGGCCCCGTATGTGAGTGCAGAATTTTATTTTATCTCATGTCTATTTCTAAATTTTATTCTAACATGGTAAAAATTGCTTCTACACCACTTCTTAAATTTTAACAAGACATTTTCTTGGCCCCAAAGGGTTCATAGCTTTAAAGAAACTTGTTAAGACATGTTGGAAGACAATAACTCAAGAAAGGAGACAAAGGCAGAAGAGCACTACATTAATGAAGACAAGCAGAGAGAAGGGGAACCCAGAATATCATCAAGGTTTTTAATATACCAGGAGTAAAAAAAAAGACATTGACTCCTGCAAGTCGTTCTACAGCAACAGTTGGTAGGGTAGGTATCAGAACCCTTCATATGAACTGGTATGTGGTTTCCTGACATTAGGTGTGCCACATACCTCCTGAATTCAGGAATGTTTGTAAAGACTTCCCTTAAATCATAAGAACTCCTCTTCCCAAGCATGTAATCAATGGTCAGTTATCCATACTTTTGATTTTTGGTAATTTATGAGCAGGGCTGTAGTGACAGATTGTTTCCAGGCATGGAGGATCCCAGAGCACAGGCTGTGCTTGCCTACACTGTGCCAAGCCTGTGGCTGACAGCAGCTACATACAGGAACTGGGTGGTGGTTTTCAGCCACATATCATTGGCATGCTGGAGGAGGGGGGCTGTAAGTATTGCAGCAACACAGAGATCCTGCCTGAGCCTCAGCTCTCCCCTGGGTTTCTGCAAGGCATGAATCTGGCATGCAACCGCCTGCCTGCATCTGTCTGATTCCTGGGGGCAGGAGTCATCAGAACACTCAGCCTGCCCTCAGACACTCAGACAGCATCTTGCAGGAGGGCATGAGAGTGTGATCCCACTGCTGCAGTGATACTCTAGTCCAACTTGGTGTGGGGCCACTGGAAACACCAAGAAACCAACAGGGTGGAAAGAGAAAATGGGAACAGGGTCAGAAAAACTATGCTGCTAAAAGAACGAGACATGGAGACAGATGTCGGCATTCTTATGATTGCTTACTAGGACTTGGGAAGATACATTCCCTCTCCTAGACTAAAAGGACTGGATCTTGCATCGGATACCTTCCTCAATGGCTTCAAAGGCACAACTTAAGTATGTCTTGTTACAAATGGCAGGTCTCTAGCACAGAAATTTTATAAAAGGTCTGACTTCCATTCAAATTAGATGCAAAAACAGACTTAGGGAAGGGGATACCCAAAGAAACTGGAAAGTCAAACAGAGAATTAACTCTACCAGCCCACTATAAGAGATAGCAGAAACAAGGTTCATCTCATATAACCTCAGACATTTACATCAGAACAGGAAAAAGAGCAACTATCAGCATGTGAATCATCTAATTTACTTCTGAAATCTACAGCAAGATTCAATGAAAAATACAGAATCACCAATAATTATTAAGAATCAACTTTCTATTTGTTGGCCATACCAGGAGAGTAAGCAGACCAGATATAGACATCTACATTTAAGATGTCATCCATCTGTCTACATTTTAGCAATCTGTCCAAAATTGGGTAGATGGATTCCAATGCATATCCCATTGATGGGCGAGTTTTCTGAGGAATGGTGGGGAGAAAGGGCCTGAGAAATACTTCCATCTTGTAGGAACAGTCAAGGAAGGAACCTTGTTCTTCACTGTCAGATGTTTTAGGTAACTTAAGAAAGTTGTTGTTTAAATAAATAATATCCTTCACCTTTTATCTGTATTTCCACATAGTTGAAACAATACTGTAGGAATCCAATTCGAAGAGCAATAACAGATTGTAAAATTAGAATACGGAAAATATTCTAACAGTAGAGATGCTTATAAAAAGCCCGTAGCACAGGAGTAAGAGAGGCATGAGAAGAAATACTGAATACATAGAAGAGAAGAAAGACATGGAAATACATGGTTGAGAGAGAAAAATGAGTGCAAGAACTATATAAGAAAAAACATTAGGCAAGGCTGTGTAAATGAGATGAAAGTATTGTATTAAATATACTAAGAGAGAAGAAGCCAAAGGAGGCATATAAAAGACAGGAAGAGGTTAGAACAGCTTCTTGTCAGTATATTCGAATATCATGTTTTAGTAGTTTCATCATTAGATATTTCTCAGTCTCTTTCTCTCACATATTTAAAATGGGTATAAAATAGAAATATGATCATATCTAAGCATTTTACTGAAAAGAAGCTACTGATTTGTTTTTAACCCTGTGTCACTTTTGAACATACAGCATAGTTTAGTGCCTGAAACTCTCCATTTGTTGGCTTCCCTTTTGCAAGGTGACCTACTTATTTTTAAAAGCCTGATATATGATACACAAAATATAAAGCACAGACAAAAATCTAATGCTAATAAACAAAAATAAACTTTATAAATAATCACATTATAAATACCTTTACCAAGACCAAATATATTTGAAGCTGAGTTGCTCTGTGTGAAGGTGCCACCCTCTAAAATTAATTAAATGTACAGTTAAGCCAGTTTTAAGGAACCTATACTTAGCCATCCATTCAGGATTTGTTGCAAGCACTCAAATGACTTTATCAATTATGACTCTTAGGACCAGAATCCATACTGATTAATTCAGCATAGATCTGCTGACTTCAGTGACACTACTTACATTTACTGTGATAACAGTCAGCAATGTTCATCAAGAACAGAACAATAAATCATTCACCAGACATTTTTTAGTTATATAACTTCAATAAAGGTCTAGGATTCACTGATTAACAACGGTGAAATAATAGATTCAAGTGTGCATACAGGAAGGAAGGAAGAAAGGCAAAAGAGAGAAAGAAAGGGAGAAATAGAGGGGGAAAATATTTCAGTGCGATCAGACCCTATTGGCAGGAGAGGACCAAGAACATTGCCAGAATTTATGAAAGACAAAAGCCTATGGCTCTTAGCAGTAGATCTAATACATTTAGTGTAGTTGCTATTTACTGTGTTGGGGTTAATTCCCCTATTTATTGCAATTTTTGATTCAGTGGTAGATAGCCATATAAATTAGTACATCTCTGTAATTTCCTTCCACTCACTTGCCCATAGTTTTTCATCTTTAAAAAAACCCCAAATAACAATAAAAACCCCACCCTCCAAATACTCTTTTCTTGTTCCTGACAATTTGGGAACTCCTTTTCTTGCAATCTCTCATATTTTTTATAGTGTAGGCAAAATGTGTTTCTTCAGAATGATGACAGCCACCTGCAGCTCCTAACAGTAATACCCCACATTTTCACAAAATATTTTGCCCTTTGGTAATATAAATGTGTTCCTCTCCTCTCACTCTTCAGTTTGAGCACAGAGTACATATCAAGAGCGTGATTCTATTCTCACATATGTTTTACACTGATACAAAGCCACTGATATGAGCTGAGCTACTGCCAGCATACAACTCTCTCCCACTTGTTTTACATTTCTTTAGAATATTAAGGAAACTCAGCTATTTCTGTAAAATTCCATGACAGAAGACTAATAAAATGACCTGAAACACATATTTCAACACATCCCAAAAGTTGCATTTCTTAAACTTTGAATGATACATTCACATCTGTTTTCCCTAAGTAGTTGAGCTTCACAGCACCTCCTTGTAGAATGGTGGACCATGAGCCCCTTATTGACAGTCATATGAGAAGTCCTCACCATGTC
The DNA here is from genome assembly GCA_013397565.1 of Ptilonorhynchus violaceus. Taxonomy (NCBI): domain Eukaryota; kingdom Metazoa; phylum Chordata; class Aves; order Passeriformes; family Ptilonorhynchidae; genus Ptilonorhynchus; species Ptilonorhynchus violaceus. The sequence goes on along the minus strand of VZRJ01003495.1, from coordinate 2,177 downwards.
AGTAAGCAGCATTTGACATTCATGCCTTTGGCTGTTACTGTGTGATGTTTCCTCTTTTTCAGATATTTTAATAATTTTTACAATATGATGACAAAAGTGTGTCTGACAAATACATAAACTTCTAAACAAACTGTTTCAATGAAACAATTTACTCTGGATGCCCACCATGCAGCCAGGGAACTGATTTGGTCAAGAGTATATTTTTTCCCTTCTTCCAAGTACCCTCTTCCAAAACCACAAAATATGCACTTTATTCCCAATTCTAAAACATTCATTTAGTTTACAATAACCCTTGCCATGTTCAATCAAATTTTAGATACTGGATAATTTTAGAATAGGACATAGCTTCTTCCTCTTCTAAAACATGCGGGAAAATGCAGATAATGATAACTATATGTTGTGTTCACATTTCATTATTATATTTACAAAACTAATGGTGTTTAGATAGAGAAAAAAGACTTTGAGAATTTCCTCCCTGGGTCTCAGCTTGATCTGAATCTGGACTATATCCTGAAATTTTTAAATGCGAGCACTCACTTTAGGTAATTATGGGCTCAGTCAATGTTTTAAAACTGAAATAGATGTCTTGACATTCTGAACAATAATGTTCAGTGCTTGATTCCAAATTTCAACTGATTCCAGGATCTGCAGCTCTGAAAATCTCTCTCTCCATTAAAATATCCCAAAAGAGTGAAGATGAAAATGGTCATACTAGACCAAACTAAAGTTTTATCCAGCCCCATATTCTGTTTCAGAAGTGATATAAATGCTGAAGGAGGAGGAAGATTCTCCCCTTATACATTCCAAACCTCCAACTATTTTCAGCACAGGGAAATTCCTGAAGCAGATATGATTTTGCACACTTATTGACAACCCCCTCACCACCACCATCACTGGATTTCTCTTTCATATGCTTATTCAGTTTGCCTGAGTCCATGAAAATTTGTATTTTATTTATTTTTATTTATTTTTTATTATCTACAACATCCTTTGGCAAGGAATTTCAAAGGTCAGTTACTGGTTGCATGAGAATCACCTCTTCTGTTTTGAGCATGATTCCTTCCAGCTTTTTATGATGTCTGCTGTCCCTTTTGGTAGACAGTGAATTATCAATCCCCAGCCTGTCTTTCCTTGCCAATCTTGACTCTGTAGTCTCATAACACATCCTTTTTTACTTCCCAGGGTGAAGCTTCCTGGTTGACTCAGCTAATTCTTGAATGGCCTTTTCATGGAAATATTGGGTATTTGACAAAATACTGTCTGTAAACACTCATCATATTAATTTATTTTTTATAAAAATGTATGCATTTAGATCAAACAAGCATGCAGGGAAGGACTGTGCTGACACTTCAATTCCTGTTTCTTAGCATGGAATTCGGAAGTCTGAGCTAGGATGCACCTTTCTGTTAGAGTAAGTTTTAGGGAAGAGCTATGTGCCTCAGAAAGACATCATGCTTAGTGAGGGGCAACTTAAAGCCCCAGATAACTGGATAGACTGCTACAAAGGATCTGTTTGAAATCTCCCAAAAGTTCATTTCAAACTACCACTTCCTGATGCTCAGGATACACAGTTCTGAATCCTCCCCTCAAATCAAGCTCATAGAAACTATTTTAAAGAGATGAGTGGGCCATACTTTGTCAGGGCAGTAAAGCAGTAACAGTGCCACCATACCCTTTGTACTTCCCCTCACTAGAACCAAAAACATAAGAGAATAAAGAGTCCATTGGATTCTGATCCTAGTTTAGAAAATTCTTTCTGTGTTTCATGCTGAATAGACATTTCGGGTCTCCCCGAATGAGGCCTAAGAGGAATAACAAAAAGTGTTGTTAGCCCTAACCAAATGCTGCTATCCTTTTTGCTAGCTTAGCAAGTTATAAGGAGGAAAAACTTCAGGTTTCAAACTCTCAAAAAAGGAATTTGAACCCAAGTCTTCCACTAAGAACTTATTTAAACAAGATTCTGTATTGGTATCTTGATCAACATCTTAAAAAGATCACAGCTGAATTTGGTAGGGAACAAGCAGCATATTTTGTGCATTTTTGTGCTAGTTCTGGTTGGGGTAGAGTTAATCTTCATAGTAGTTAGGTGTTCAGCTGCATTTTGGATTTGTGCTTTAAACAATGCTGATAACACAGGGTTGTTTTCATTATTGATGGGTGTTGCAGCGTGCTCGGAT
>VZRJ01003494.1:0-53307 GCA_013397565.1 Ptilonorhynchus violaceus | reverse complement strand
CCCTGCCGGTTGTGGTCATAACTACACCAAAAAGGGACATTGCTCAACAGGCGAGAAAAGGCTGTTATTGGGTTTTCCGTTTTCTTATGTTGCTGTTTGTCTGTCTTTATATAAATATATATGTATAGATATATATATCTTAGTAAAGAACTTTTATTCCTTTTCCCATATCTTTGCCTGAAAGCCCCTATTATAAGAGGGGCCCCTATAATATTATTATAATTTTATAATAATGTAAAATTATTATAACTAGGTTATAATAATTTGGAGGGAAGGGGGTAATTTTTTTCTCCATTCCTTCCTTGTCAGACACCTGTCTTTTAAACCAGGACAGTAAGTAAGGCAAATGATGGACAGGAATGGCAAGGAAAAGCAAGGTTTGATAGCAATGGCAAGGCAAGGAAATAGAGTGGTAGGCAAGAGAAGGCCCAGAAGTTGCAGGCAAGGCAGGGCTGAGGAAGGCAAGTCCAGTAATGGGTAGGCCAGACAAGTCAACGGCAGAGCAGTAAAGGCAAGGCAAGGACAGGGAAGAACGCGGTAGGCAAGTCAAGGCGGGGGATGTGTAGTAAGACAATGGAAGGGAAAGGTAGGCAGGGCAAGGCCTGGGATGTGTTTGCAATGCAAGTCAAGGTTGAGGGATGCAAGGGAAGGCAAGTCAAATGAGAGGCTTACAAGGAAAAGCAAGGACGGTCTAAAAAGAGTAGGAAAGTTAAGGTGGGTGATGGGTGAGCAAGGCAATGCAAGGCAAAGGAGTGGTAGCAGGGGCAAGGGAAGGACATGTGAGAGTCATAAGGCAATGCAAGGTTGGGGCGGGCAAGCCAAGGCAGGTCAAAGAAGGAGCAAGCAGGCCAAAGCAGGGCCAGGAAAAAAGGGGTAGGGAATTCAAGGTAGTGGATGGGTGAGAAAGCCAATGGAGTGGTAATTAGAGCAAGGGAAGTAGACTGAAGTTTCGGTAAGAGAATGCAAGTTTGGGGTAGGCAAGGCTTGACAAACCTAAGGAAGGGCAGACAAGGCAAGGCAAGGCAAGGCCAGGAAAAAAGGGGTAGGCAGGTCAAGGTGGGGGATGGGCATGCAGGGCAATACAAGGTATTTGCCTTTCCTTGCCTTGCCCTTTTAACCTTTTCCTTGGCCTGACTCTGCCTTTCATGCTTCTGCCCACCCTTGCCTTGCCCTTCCTCTCCTTCTCAAAACTTGCATTGCCTTACTGACCTCTCTGTATCCTTCCCTTGCTCTTCCTTACACACCGTTGCCTTGCATTGCCTTGCTCATGGATCTCCCAGCTTGACTATACTACCCCATTTTTCCTGTCCTTGCCTTACCTTACCTGCTCCTCTGATGACACTCATTTCCTTGCCTATCTAGCACTTCCCTTACCTTGCACACCTACCTTGTGTAGCCTTGCTTTGTGCTCCCTAACACTCCCCTAGGTTGCATTGCTCATATCCCAGTGTGACGTGCCTAATGATTTCTTCCCTGGCCTGGCATTGCCTTGCCTGCCCTTCTTTTGATTTCCTTTGCCTTGTTTACTCACACCTCTCATTGTCTTATCAACCCCTCCGTGTCCTTCCCTTGCCCTTCCTTCCCCTCCATTGCCTGGTTAACTCATCCCCCACTTTGACTTCCAAATGCTTTTTGCCTATGACTCTTATTGCCTTGCCTACCCCTCCTTTACCTTTCCTTGCCTTTTCTGCTCAACCTTGCATTTCCTTGTCATTCCCTCACCATCACTTGCCTTCCCTTATGTACCCCAACCTTCCATTACTTTCCCCAGTCTTCCATGTCCTTCCCTTGCACTTTCTACCACTGCATTGCCTTGCATTGTCTTGCTCACCCATCCCCCACCTTGACTTCCTTAGCCCTTTTTTCCAGGTCTTGCCGTACAATGCCTTGCTGGCCCTTCTAAAGACTCATTGCTTTATTGATTCTTTCCTTGCCTTGGCTTACCGTTCCTACCCAATTTTGAATTTCCCTGTGACCATCACTTGCTTTGCCTTTCTGACCCTCCGGTGTCCTTCACATTCCCTTCCTTCCCTCAATTGCCTTGCATTGACTTGCTCACCCATCGCCCACCTTGATTTCCCTACCCCTTTTTTCCGGTTCTTGCCTTGTTGCCCACTTCTCACATTGCATTGCATATGTTTCACGTCTTGTCTTTCAAAGCCAACACTTCACTTGTCTTGCCCTGCTAACCCTCCCTTGTCTTGCATTACCTTGCATATCCAACCTCTGTCTAGCTCTGCCTACTACTTTCTTCCCTGGCCTTGCCAGGCCTACACAACCTTTGCATTGCCTTGCCTTGCCTTGCCTTGCCTTCCCTTCGTTTCCGTTCCCCAAACTTGCACTGCCTCACTGTAAGGCCTCAATCTAGTCGTTTGATGAGAATTTTGAAAGGGGTTACAGTGGTTCTTGTACTCTGAGCTGGACACATGGGAGAAATACCAAGCAGATATTCTAAAGAGGTCAAAACAACATGAAAGTTTACAGACAAACTTTAGAAAATCAGGGAACTTTGGCAAAAATTTTATACAACATCCAATCAACATAAAACACTTCTCAGAGCATTAACTTGGTCCATTCAGTTTAGCAGACTTTAAACATATTTGGTGTTAAGTTACTCAAAATATACCAAGAAAAGAGAATTAGAAGAAGAAAGAGAGAAAGACAGAAAAGATATAGAAAAGCACACATATAGCTACCAGCTACGTATAGCTGGAAGCTACACTTCCAGCAGTGTTCAGATAGAAACTCTAAGAGGAAGGTAGGGTTTAGACGAATGTGATGGCCTTGTGCTTGGCCTTAAATACCCCTTGGCTTTTGTGGGCCTTTCCGGTAGGTGGGATTCTGGTCATTTGGTCACTTAGGAGCTGGGTTAGAAGGGAGTGGAGCACTGTCTCCAGTGTGCCAATGATTGGCAGACACTGCAGGGCTGGGATACTGGCTCTAGGAGTGGGGTGTGTGGAGCAGGCCGCTGCCTCACCGTAGCAAGGCCCAACCTGCCCTCTCCCCCACACACATGCATCCCCAAATGTCTCGAGACATTAATCTTTCCAGTTTCTGACACTTACCAACCCCTCTGTGTCATTCCATTGACCTCCTTGCTATGCCTTTGTCTTACCTTGCTCACCCATCCCTGACCTTGACTTACAATCCCCTTTTTCCTGGCATTGCCTTGCTTTCCCTGCTCCTCCTGTGACTCTCCTTGCCTACCTCTCATTTGCCTTGTCTTGAAAAGCCAACCCTATAGTTGCCTTGCCCTGCTATCCCTCCCTTGACTTTCTAACCCCTCCATGTACTTTCCATTCCATGTACTTTCCCCTCCATGTACTTTCATTCCTTCAGTTGCTTTCCATTGAGTTGCTTACCCACCCACTACCTTGAGTTCCCCACCCCTTTTTTCCTGGAATTCCTGCTAATGTTTCGCCTTCCCCGTCCTTCCTTTGACTCTGATTTTCTTCATGTAACCCCAGGGTTTCAGGAGCAGATCAGAGGTGATCCACGCGAGGTCAAGGACAGCCAGACCTGCCGGTCCTGGCAGCTTTCATCTGGGAGCAATACTATGATGTACCTCACACTTGCCTTGCCTTGGAAACCCAACTTTTTCCTTGCCTTGCCCTGCTACCCCTCCCTTCCCATGCACTACCTTGCATATCTATGCCCCCACCTTGGACTGCATACAGCTTTATTTCCTGGCCTTGCCTTGCCAGGCCTATCCCTCCATTGAGCTGCCTTTCCTTGCCTACCCCAATCTTGCTTTCCCTTACCAAGACCTCTGAGTCAGTGCCTTGTCCTTCCTACCACTCCACTGCATTGTATTGACTTGCTCACCCATCTCCCACCTTGACTTCCGTACCCCATTTTTCCTATCTTTTTCTTTGCCTTCCCTTGCCTGCTTCTCCTATGACTCTCATTGCCCTGCTAACCCTCCCTTGCCTTGCATTATCTTCCATGCACATCCCCAGTCTTGACCGGCCTACTGTTTCTTCCCTGGCCTTGCCTTGTCAAGCCTACGACTTGTTCATATTTCCTTTCCATTCCTACCCAGCCTTGCACTTCCTTGCCAATCCTGACCACCCCTTCGTTTGCCTTGCTTCCCCACAACTTGCATTGCCTTACCAACCCCTCTGTGTCCTTCTCTTGCACTTCCTTCCCTCCTTTGCCTTGCCTTGCCTTCCCTGCTCCTTCTATGACCCTCAATGCCTTCATGTACCCCACTGTTTCAGGAGTAGATGAGAGGCAGCCCAGGGGTGGTCAAGGCCGGCAAGACCCATCTGTCCTGGCAGCTTTCATCTGGGAGCAAGCCTTGACTGTATTAAATTTGTGATGTGCAATCCACATTGTGGCCATAGACTCCTGGACAAGAATGACAGTTCTTTTCCATGGGAAGGAAAGCACATAGCCCTGTTTCAGGTGCAGATGAAAGGCAGCCCAGGGAAGGACAGGGCCAGCAAGGCTCATCTCTGCGGGCAGCTTTTTTCTGGGACCAATCCTTGAATGTACTGAACTTTGGATATGCAATCCAAATTTCACCCTTGGGCTCCTGGACTAGAATGACAGTTCTTTTCCATGGGAAGAAAAGCATGGAGCCTCAGTGTTTCAGGTTCAGATGACAGGAGGTCCAGAGGAAGTCACGTCCAGCAAGACCCGCATGTGCTAGCATTTTTGGTCTGTGTCCAATCCTTTAGAGTACTGAACTTTGGACATGCAATCCAAATTTTGCCCTTGGGCTCCAGGACAAGAATGACATCCACAGGATGGATAGCCCATACCCCCAGTATTTTAGGTGCAGATTAGTGGCAACCCAGGGGAGGTCAAGGTGAGCCAGACTGGTCTGTCCTGGCAGCTTTTGTCTGCGAGCAATCCTTGACTGTACCTCTCACTTGCTTTGTCTTGGAAACCCAACAATTTCCTTGCCTCGCCCTGATAACGCTCCCTTGCCTTGCATTATCTTGCATGCAAATCCACCCCTTGAATTCACCTGCCTACTGCTTTCTTCCATGGCCTTGCATTGCAAGGCCTACACCTCGTTTGCATTTCCTTGCCTTTAATACCCAACCTTGCCATTTCCTTGCCATTCCTGACTAGCCCTTCTTTTGCCTTCCTGACCCATCCATGTCCTTCCCTAGCCCTTCCTACCACTCCATTGCCTTTCATTGCCTTGCTCACTCATCCCCCACTTTGACTTCCCTACCGCTTTTTTCTTGGCCTTGTCTGCATTGCCTCTTCCTCTTATGACACTCATTCCCTTGCCTACCCCTCCCTTCCATTGCCTTGCCTTTCCTACCCTTGCCTTGCATTTCCTTCTCATTCGTGACCATTTATTTGCTTTGTCTTGCTTCTCGCTACCTTGCATTGCCTTGCTTCCTTCCACCTTGCATTGCCTTACTGCCCGCTCTGTATCCTTCCCTTGCCTGCCCTTCCCTCCACTGCCTTGCATTGACTTGCTCATCTATCCCCCAGCTTGAATTCCCTACCCAGTTTTCCATAACTTGCCTTGCCTTTTGTTCTTCTTCTAGGACTCTCATTGCCTTGCCTACCTCTCACTCAGCATGCCTTGCAAAGTGAGCTCTTCACTTGCCTTGATCTTGAACCTCTTCCTTGCCTTGCTCACTCTTCCCCCATCTTGAATTCAATACCCCTTTTTTCCTGGCATTTGCTGGCATTGCCTTGCCTTGCCCTGCCTGCTCCTCCTGGGAGTCTCAAGGCCTTCACATATTCCCAGTGACACTAAAGGTACCAGGACAAAAAGCTCAACAACTTGGCTTTTCATTCCCACTGTAACAGTTTGATAGCTGTAACTGATGGAACTGCATACTAAAAAAATCTAGTTCCTGACCATTCACAGCTAATTTTTGAGAAGAATGCTTTTGTTTGAATCCTGCCAGGCAGCTTTTAAAATAAATGGCTCTTTCTCTTGTTTCTGATCTTAATAGATGAATGAGGAAGAACTGTTTGAAGGTAGAAGCTATTAATCCTTCAAGAGCAAACACATCTGCTTCATCCATTTTTAAATGGTTCTGTTTTCTATGTATCAGCCAGCAAGTTGAAACAGAGGATTTAGAAAATCACCTCTAAGAGAAAGGTGTGGAACAGGTTATTCCCCTGTGTGGAGGCACGGTTTGCTCATGACCCTCTTACTGAGACTGTGATGTGAACTGCTACTTTAGTCCTTCAGAGACTTAGCCTAAGTCTCCACATGTAGGGAGCAGGCTGTGCCTCTTGGGCAGCTGTTTATCATCTCCTTAGAGGAAAATGGTAGAGACCCCATCCTCCAAAAATCTCCTACTCAGTCTCTCGTTTGCCACAAAGTGTTGTGAGTAGTATGCAATAATGAGTTTTCTGGTTGCTGGTGAGTTGCTGGTGAAATGCTCTGTTTTGGAGGCTTCCATTTTGAGGAAAGCTCAATTGGTGACTATATTATTAAAAAATCTTGCAATCTGTTCTGTGATGCATGCTGCATGCCATCCAGCTGTGAAGTAGCTTAAGGAATCCTTCAAGGCACAGAATTAGGTGTTATATTAATTAAGTTCTGTCTTGCACATGTAGTTATTGTCTTCTGTGTGCTGCAGCATCACATTTATTAACCAGGCTTTGTGTTTCTCTGAATTGTATGTGATGTGAGTTATCTTAAAGATGTATTTTATGACCTCTTTTTTCTTTCTATTGTTCTCAGTCTGCAGCTGATGAATTCCTGCCTGGCACTGCTGCTGTAGGTGCAGTGTAAGCCTACTTTGAGTCGTAGAACATAGAAGTGTGCTGGATTTCCCACTGTCACAAGCTACCTACCTACAGAGATGATAATGCTTCATTTTGCCCAAATAAACCAAAGATGCCTTGGACATGCTGCTTGCACTCTGTCCTCTAGAAAGGAATAGCAAGTTTTGAAGTCATCTTTGGATATCAGATCCGCTCTAGAGTGACTGGATTTAGAGGCTGAAGTATCCTCCCTGGTGCATATGTAGCTCTAAGTGCAGTAACTATCAACTAAGTAAGTTTATGCGACTAACTCAAATGCTTTAGAGAATGCTGACAGCACACTGCTTTTGTTCTGTAAATCCAAGTGGTTTTTACTGACCAAGCTGCAGTCTTGAGGCACTCCCACTTTAAATTCTTTGAGTGCCAGAGTTGATGACATCAGCCTTTGAAACTGCAGTATATGAATTTGAGTAAGTATGGCCCAAGCATGGGGAAGAAGCTTGCACCTCAGCTGGTGCTCTACTTGGAATGTTGACTCATGGATTTCTAATTGCACATTCTGGGAATCTGCAGATTCAGGGCAACTTATCACGCTTGGTCTTTCTGTGTATTAGAAAAGGCCAAACCCACCACACCTAAATGTTGTCCCGGGCTTCATCATTCTTGACATTTTTCTGGCATTCCTGTTTCAAATATCTGTCAGAGGTTGCCAGTGTTAAAGGTAACTGCAGGTCTGCTGTTAAGAGCTGTCATAGAAAGGTCTGCAACAGCATCACAGAGCTGAATTCATCTGAATTTCACAGTGATTTGTTGATATATGGAGCTTAAAATACCTTCCTGGAGGTTTCCCCATAACTTGCTTCCCATATTCCATATTCCCTCGGCATATATAGTGTCAATGTTCAGTAAAATATCACGAAGCTGAAGATACAGATTTCTCTGAGAAATCAGAAGTGGCAGTTGCTGCAGCCTTTGAGATAATAGAACATATTTTTCTTTCAACAGGTATTTGAGAACAGAGACAAGATCTCTCAGGACACAACTCCCTAGTAGCAAAGTGCCTTTGTTTGGGTATTCTTACCCTTACATTAGGCAGGCTGCTGAAGATACTTAACTACTGTGTTTTAACCTGTGGATGCTCAAGATAAAAAACAGAAAGACACAAAAAATATCATTTTGAAGACTATTGTAATATTAACAGTCCGTAATTCCTAGCACCTGATGCACTAGTTTACTGCTTGTAAATCTGAGAGTCTGTTTCATTCTTGTGCAGGTCTGCTGCCTCCAACATAATAGGAGGGTATTGTGTGTATGTTCCTGGAAATCTTCAGTTTGAAGGAATTCAGTCTGGGGTATAGGCAACTTTCTTTCATGTTCTAGCTCTACTTTTGTAAATTTTTTTGTTTTTAGCCTATGCTTCCCTTTCAGCCTGTGTCCATTATTTCATAGCATCAGTCTTGGCTGCAGTATTGATTGAATTCAAGGACATTAATTTAGGACCTGCAGTATTACAAGCTGACAAGCTTCTTATAGAAGAAAAGATCTTTTAAGAGCATTTGCATCAAATACGTGATATAGAGGAAAGGAGTTTGTTGGGTGATACAGTGAAATAATAGGGATCCATTTGGACACCCTTTTATAAGACAGTGCACTTGCACATGATGATCCCTATGCAGCACACTCCTGGCTCATCTGGAGGAGCGTGGGATTGGCTGAGGTTAGACCTCTGTGAGCTGGGGCTCCCTCAGTACAAGAGAAATAGGTGTTTAGGCATAAAACTGCTTTGGTTTTTTTCCTGTTTTTTGTTTTTCCTCTTTGGTTTTTTTTTTTTTTCCTGCAAAGGGGAATCGGGAGAGGGGATTGAAAACTATGAATGCTCCATTGACAGGTTGGAGCAGCTGGGGATGCTGCTGGGCAGAGTGCAGAAGACTGATAAATTCGGGTGAAGAACTCTGGTCTGGTAAGGCTAGTGTGAAGGCTTAAGCATTTGTTTTGGTTTTATTATCCTAAATGAATGAAATTTTATCACTTCTGTTTAGCAACTGCAGACTCTTGTCTCTGCCTATGTAACTGAGATTAAAGAAATTGTTGTTAGAAGCTATTTGCATTTGATTTATCAAAACAAGAAATTATTGGAGGATAAGTATTTTTTATATTATGCATCATCCTATAAAATCATTCTTTCCAATGAAGTGCAGTTGTTGTGTCAAGTTTTTATCCAGTATTTTTTCTTTTCATGAGGTTTCTATTTGAGAGTTGGTGGTCATATATATATATCAAAATAGATTTATTTTTAATTTGTAGTTGTTTGAGATTCTGCAATGTTATTTTTGTTGCTTTTGAAAGTCAGTAAAATGTAAATTGCTTTCTCAACGGGACAAATTGAAGAAAAATCACTGAAGTAATTTTAGAAATTGCTCTCATTTTATTTTTAGAAGATTCTAATTTAAAATTCAACAAAGGACAGTTTATACTTACAGATCTTCATGAATACATTTAATCCTATGCTAGGTTGTATTCAGTTTTAAAGAGCCCAATATTTTAATGCATTATTGAATACCAGCTCCAATTACTGAAAGCTGTGTCTCTACCTGCCCTTCCTGTTTAAATTGAGCCAGGGTCATAACAGATTAAAAGTGCTCATTTAATAGTTCTAGTGGAAAAGTGATTGCTTGCAAGAAAGAACAATTATTAAGCCTGGGTCAGGGAAAGACAAAATGAAAGAAACACAGAAACAAGTTTACGGAGCTGGAGAAGTACAAGGAAACAAGATTGTAAAAGGAGACCAAAAAAGAGAAAAGGAGTAGATTCTTCCAAATTTTTCATGAAGTAAAAAAAAGTTACAAATAGAAAACCCTCCCTGTGCTCTTAATACCTCTTTCAAAGAGTTGTTTAAGACTGGAGCTTGAAACTCCCAGAAAGGATTTAGATTTGTGCTTTTCAAAGCACCTAGCAATTGCAACTGGGGGAATAATGCTGCACTCTGGCTCTGTAGAAAATTAGATTAGTCTTGGTATTGTCAAAGCCCTATGAATGTAGGCAGAGCAGACAGTATTTCCTTCGTAGTAGTTCTCAGGTTTGTAAACTAAGCCATGATTTGGAATAATATATTATTGAGATAGTTGGGGTTTTTATTTTACTTAATGCAAAATATTTACAATTAAGTGAAGGAAAATAATATAGATTTTGGTAGATTGTATGCTCGCTTCTCATATCAAGCAAAATATGACAATATAGTGATAAGCAGTTGTGCTGCTGGGCAGCCTGAGCAGCTTAACAGTCAGTTCAGGTACAGCTGCCACTTGAAGTCCCCAGTGACACAGTGACACACTACTCTTAAGCAGTATAAAGCTTACAATTAATCTCTTGGCATGGTATGAGTGCCAGAAAATGCAAATGATTCCTTAAATAATAATCAGCAGAAAATCCTAGATGTCCTTTTCTATGTCCTTTATTAATACTTTCTTTTAGCTCGTTGTAACAGTATCCCTAAGCAGCATCACTTCCTCTTAAATGCAAGCTTAATGGCATTATGATTTCCAAAAAGAACAGCCATTCTGTTAGAAGACCTGTATATCAAGACTAATTCTACAATTATGAGAGTGAAAATTTCAAATTTATGGGTTTGTGACACTGGATAAACAGAAGAACACTTGTTTGCTGATGTTTGTTTACATATTTTTAAAAGTATTCAATAGCAAGTTTAACAGTATATGCCACAGAGTAGAGTAAAAGTTTTTACTTCTGTGTTTTTTTGTTTGTTTTTGTTTCTTTTTTGGTTGCTTGGTTTGGGATTTAGGTTTTGTTTTGCGGTTTTGGTTTTTTTATCTAAAGCTAGTTTTTAACTTGTTTTGCCTGATGGGCATTGTGAAGATCTGGCACTTGTGGAATATAGGCACTGGTTTTCATGTGGAAGCTGCTGTTGTGCACTCATGCTACAAAGCTGTGGTTTTCAATGGGCAGTGCATGTGGTCCTTGCACTATTTGTGGATAACAAAAGAGAGTGAAAGGATGACTCCTATGTTGGAAGGCTTTCAGGGCCACTCATCCTTATTTTGTTCTGCTCCAGAGTCTGAGATACAGCTAACCCCCCCACAGCTCTCTTGTTATTGCTTGACTGCCTTTATGGACTTCTTTGGGAGGAGTTTTGGTTGATTTATTTGCGGAACAAATTATTATTGTGAATGTGTGAGTGTAGCATATTTTGTTCACCACTTAAGGGGCACTGGATACAGTGACTTATTTTTTCTGCTCAGTGCTTTTAAAAGCTTTTTTTGTTTTGTTTTTGTGAAGTTGCCTGTTTCCGTGTTGTTCCATGAGTGGACTACACGCATTCCTATATGAGCCTCTCTTTTAAACAAAGAAAATCCTCTGGGTTCACCCAAAATGTGGGGATGCAGCTGGACTGTCCGGCATGGGTAAACAGGCAGGTGCTTTGGATAGAAGGACTGTGGTGCTTGCTCTGTGGAATGCCTCCTGGTACTCTTTTCCTCCTTTCTCCATTTGAAAAAGGTTTGTTTGAACCTATTTGAAGGGGTTCTTCTTCCCCTTCAAATTTCTTGAGGTTATCAAGGCAGTAGCAGCAAAGGGGATAAAGTAAATGGGTATGAATTTGGTGAGTTCCTGGCTCTGACTCTCAGACCTGCGAAGGAGAAGTAAGAGGCTGGATTCTGTCCCTCTGTGCAGAAGTGTGCACAGAGGTGTACAGAGAGAGGATTCCTGGGGCTGGGAGCTGGAAGTGTGCTTTGTTATGGCCTGTTCCCACCCTTGGAAGTGTGCTTTGTTGCTGTCTGTTCCAGTCCTGGAGACTTAAGGTTTTGCTCTCTGTTGACTTTGACACAAGTAATTACTGTATTTCTAGAATGCTGGACTCATTTTCAGGGAAGAGCTTGTTTTGCTCAGTCTCATCATTTGTCAGTAGCACACTAGATAGAATAGGCCTATGACAAACTCAAGTCCAGCCCTATAGCGACTCAACTGAAATAGGGTAATTGTATCTGGGGGAAGAAGTTTCTTTTGCAGCTGCAGAGTATCTAATGTGGTATTGGAAGAGCTTTGTCTTGTACCCCTATGGGTATTTTCTGTGTACACTGCAAGCTGCTGCCCTTCAGTGTTGAAATACCTCAGCCATGTCCTCAGAAGGTTTTGCTGAAAGCAAGTGATTTATCTTGGACCTAATGCTCTAACAACCACCTGAGTTTAAAAAACAGCATCAATGGTTGTGAATAAAGCTCCGTAATTTGAAGGCAGTGATGAACTCCTTTTCTATACAAACATTTGAAATGGTCCTCATGAGTGAAAATACGAAATTGAAACTCACTGCTGCTTAGTTCTGAGATTATATTTTTGTTTTCTGAGTTACATCTTGTATGTAGGAAGGGAAAAAGGGCTCTTGCCTCTAGGTCTGCCGAGCATTGTTAGAGAAAGCAAAGCCAAATACATCAGCAATATGGAGCTGAGAGGGTGGATGGTTGCATCCATCCAGGGCTGATGGGTCTTGACAGCTTGTACAGTCTTACATAAACAAATGTGACAATTAAAATCTTCTCATTGATCCAGTTGAAAGAAATGCAGTGTAGCTTTTCTGAAATCTGAAACAAGTTTCCTTGCACAAATTTTTTCCTCGGAAATGCTTCTGTGCTCTCTCTTTCATAACAAGAGAGACTAAAGCAGTAATTATGGGGCAGAGAATACTTACTTGCCCGACAGCCTGGGTTAGTTCTTTTTACTTCAGGATTGATATAATTTTTTCCTCTCACCTAAGCATATACTTGCTTAGAAACTGTAGTCATAGATTCTAACCAGCATTGTTTTAACTGTTCAACCAGTTGAGTGGTTGGGAAGGGAGAAAACAGAGAGTTACTTTGTGAATGGTACCTAAAATTGGGCATAATTTAGCTCTCAGTTGACTGGAAGAAGATGAGATGATGCTGTAGGATATCAGTAGCCTTCAGCGCAGATGAAAGATTCCTTGTACCTACTATATTTCACAGCTGAGAATTGAGAAGGCAAAGCAAGGCGTCTCAAAATGTAGTATGTACCACTTGAGTAATTTGGGAACAGGGCTGTGCCCAGGTCTCAGAGTAACTGTAACATCTCTTACAGGTGGTTTTCTGAGACTTAAAATGTGGTTCTTCAAGTATATACTGTAATTACTCAAGGTAAATTGCAGCCAGTAAAAGTACCTGTTTTTGAGTGACTTGGCCATGAAATTCAGAATCTCAAAGTAGGTTCCTACTTGCATCATCTCAGTGGACCTTGGGGATATAAAAGCAGTTCAACCAACAAAAAAACCCTAAAAAAATAGCATATTAGGGGTTGGAAGTAGGAATTTGAAAACGGAAACAAAGAAGTCAGTGGAAGAAATGCCAAGATCAGGGTAATGAAATGTTTACTAAAACAAGTCAGTATGCGGTTGGGTTTTTTTTTGTCTGTGTATGTGTTATTTCAGGGAGGGATACAGTTATTTGGAAGCTGAATGTAGAACTAACTGGATTTGGATTTTGTGGTAGGGATGGAAAGTTGAAATTTGGAGAGAAACGTAAAGAATGAGGAGAATTCAGACAATGGTGTGTTGTATCTGTATTTATCATGAACAGAGAGTAGCGGTGATAGCAGATGAGGCAAGGCCTAAGTGTTGATCTTACTGAGTCAAAGCCTGTGAGGGCAAAAAAGGCTGAAAACAGAGATGGTCACCCCAGAGTCAAAGTGGGGGGAAACTGTTTTTTAACAGAACTGTTTGTATAGAATTTAACCAATGTAGTCTCTATAGAAACTACTTTTAACATGTTACAGATGAGAAGCAAATTTTTCTATGTGGTCCAAATGAGTGCATTTGATTTCTGGTTGTGCTACTATGGCCCGGTACTTGGGGAACACATAAAGCCCTCTTAGAATTTGAAAAATAGGTGTCTGGGAGAATTGCCCTTGCTAGCCTGCAAAAATCCTCACCATGTACACATGGTCTGAAAAGAGAGGGAGATGACTATGGAGCACTGGCACAACCTGGGAAGCAGGCAGATT
This sequence comes from Ptilonorhynchus violaceus, assembly GCA_013397565.1. NCBI lineage: Eukaryota > Metazoa > Chordata > Aves > Passeriformes > Ptilonorhynchidae > Ptilonorhynchus > Ptilonorhynchus violaceus. Next base: position 39,591 of record VZRJ01003494.1, on the reverse strand, counting down.
GTTGATGTTAGTGGTGTCAGAAAGGGATCTCTGTTTCTTGTCATTGGGAAGGTGAATGCTAATCAAATGTGACATAAAGCTATGTTTGCTCACCATGACATCAAGGAATGAGGCCTATTGCAAAAATGCTTCTATTACTGACTAATCTGGTTTTAGTTCAGTGGCCATGAAAATCTTCACAGAAACAAAGCTGTACTCACTGTAAGAGAAAATACAAGCTATTGGTTTGATTTGATTAGACTTTGAACAAATAGCTTGGCTTTACTGTATTCTTCTCAGTGTGGAGCAAGGTTAGGTACTGGCCCAATGGCAGAAGCAATTAAGCTGGTTTTATTTCACAGTATTAAACTTTTGTGAAGAAACTGAGGCAACCTGAAAAACAGAACAACTATGTCCATTATCCCTAAATGTATTCTCTTCATATAGCTCCTAATACATCTGAGAACATCAGTTCTACATCAGAGATTTTAGTTTTCTGGTGCTTGGATATGTTCAAGATCAAAATATTGTTAAAACAGCACTCCCCTAAACAGTGTATGTCATCAGCACAAGGGTAGCCATATTCTTGGTCCTTAGTATTCTTGCTCCTGAAGCCAAGCTGACTCTGTTCAGTGCCAGTAGCTTGCACTTTCTGAAAGTAATTAAAATTAGGAATGGGTGATACATAGAAAATAGGAAAAAGAATTTCTCTTGCATTTTATTCACATCCATAAGGATGGGAATGTCCTTACAGTGTCATGTTTGTATAAAATTGAGCAATTGACCACACACTGAATTTAGACTATTTTCGAGTACCTGCACATGCTAAACTTGCCTGCGAAACATGGGTACAGAGATTACATGGAGAGCATGGCATTAATGGGATTGATATGTATATTGTATCTGCTTTGTGTTACCTAAGTTTCTTCTGTTGGAACTCGACTTGTTTGCACATGTAACTGATAGGTGTTAACTTGTGCATAACTGAAATGTAGATCTGCCTTGAAAATACAGTCTTTACAAGCCACAAAAAATCCTGTAGAGCACCTGACATGACTTTGAGGTCTTCAGAAAATGTAGTTTGCAGTAGAAAAGCAGCTGTTATATATAGTTATAAAATTCACCAATATGTAGTGAAACTTCTTTCCAGCTTGGGAATTTATATGGATTAGATGGTGGCAGATGACTTCATGTGCCAGCTGTGCCTCATTCTTTGTGAATTGCAGCAGTTCATGATACTTGCAGATTCAAGAGCCAGGTTAGATGGTGCTCAACAAAATTGCTAGGCCCTTATTTCTCCCCTGTCTCTTTGCTACTCATTAGGATTTTGGTAGATTGACTTCTCATCCATGAAGCGGAAAGGTAATTTTCAGCACCAGACGTATTTTAATCTTACTGGCAGTTGTCAACATGCTAATTTAGGGTGGAGCCTTTTTCGCTTCTTCCATTTTCAAGGGCCCTGGAGGTCTATTAAACTGTGTTTGTATCTGTATGAATGCAGCTACTTAATTAGCACAAAACATTCAGAATACAATGTGAAAGGTCAAGTATATAAGGCTTTCTTGATAGCATCTCAGGAATGATGGGTTTTATTTGGAGGGGGATCTGGAAAGGGAGGAAACTTAAAAAGGAATTTTTAAATGCTGAGTGTAAAGCTCTCTGAACATATGCATTAAATGTACAGCCCAGATTACTGTTTTCTGCCTCAATGCTTCTCAAACAAACTACATAAAGCAAGGTCATTGGTACAGATGGTCCTAACAATTGGTTATTTACAGTAGGAGTTTTTCTACTTGCAAAAACACTTTCCTGACATTAGAGACATTATCTTTTGCGATCTGAGAGAGGTCAAAGAGAATAAAACACAATCAAATAAAAACAAAATTAATATGGTACACATCTGTAGAGCCTTACTCAAGATGGTCAGAACGCAGTAGCAGTTAAGTTTGGGACAAAGGTGCTGCCTTCATTTACTGGTAGGGAATTTTCTGGTTGGGAAAAACCCCCAAAACTCAAGAATCTGATAGATTTCAAGTCACTTTTGGATGCAAGTAACACCTTCTAATGCTTTTGATGAAAAAACAAACAAACTGATGCCCGAAAAGATAGGCCAAAGATAAAACCCGATAGACTGGTGTCTATTGAGCAGGTATTTGCTTATTACAGTGCTGGTGGTGAGGGGGATCTCTCCACCTAACTCACCAACCTTTGTCATGTGTTGTGGCTTATTTATAGAGTAGGTACTGCTGAATATCATTATGTCATTACAACATCATCATATACGTGCCAGCAATAATTTACATATTGTTATGGCATGGCCATAAATAGTTCTTTTGCACTGCACTTGTGCCTCTCCAGTTTAGGTGGTCTCAGAGGTCTTCTCTGGTGAAGGCTCAAGGTCTTCCTCACATCTGAACTTTTCAGCTTTGTCTTCAGAGCATGTGCAGTTATGGTGAAATAGTGCTTTCTGGATCCAGCCGGTCTGAATTCTTTTACTTTGTGGATAATTAGCTTTATCTCTGCCAACTTTTCATCAGCATGTCCTGTAGCTTTCCAGTATAGCTATACTTGACTAATTTATAGCTTTACTTGTCTATCTTGAAACTATCCACCTGGTGAGTTTCTGCTTATTTGCGCATTAAGCAACTAATTAGTTACATACTATTACATTGTATAGAAAGTTATGATATAGATATAAAAAGTTAATTCAGGTTACATAGGTATATTCAGGTTATATAGGTATAAAAAGCTATAATTCAGATAGAAAGTTATAATTCAGGTTATATAAGCATCTTGTAACTTTGACACAGGTTATATAGACATCAAAACAAATCCAAATCCAACAACAAAACAAACCAACCGCAAAAAACCCCGAAGACAATACCAACACCAAACCTAAGTGTTCAACATTTCTGTAGCTTCGAACTTTTGCCACAGTGGAAAAAAGAGTTTAAGTCTTTGCTTTGCTTGTTTCAAGCTTAAAACACGTGGTGGTGATGTAGAAGAGTCTTGGTGGTTATGCTCAAGGATGTTCTTACTCCCTCAGACTTCAACTAGACTTTGCACATTGATTACGAGGTGAGTTTTCACTGAACTTGATGGGTTTTGAGGAAAGCTTTGTTTTAGGTGAAAGAAAATCAGAAAACCTTCAAAAGTGCTTTTTGCCTTTTGTGTGCCGAGAATATCAGGCTTTGGCTTTCTTCTGTCATTGTACTCCATTGAGTTGCCTTTGGTGTCCAGAGGAAATATGTTAACTGCCGAGCTTTACCGGGAGGAGAAGCCGTGGCCAGGCTGCAGGATGGGCACCAAGCCACCGGGTGGCAGAGGAGGCTGAATTAAGGGACGGCTCAGCGGGTGGCAGTGCCTGGGTTTGTGCTCCCGACTGGCAAAGAGACGAGTTATAAGGCACCTGAGCTACTCGCTGGTATCTTCTAGGGGATTTGTCAGGAACTGGAAAAGCAGAGAGAAGGGAAGACTCCTGTAGGTCTAGTAACAGACCAAAGTATTCTGCTGGCCAGCTTAAATTGCTATACAAGAATTGCATTGAGAAGGCAATGCATAATCTAGTGCACAGTTATAGGGTTGACTTGGAATAACATCTGTGTCCAAAAGCAGCATATACTTTTAATATTTGTCTTTTTTTTCTCTTTTCTTGTTATCCTAAATGTAAATTATTGACTACTTTAAAGAAGGTGAAATGAAAAAAAGGAGATCTGATTATTTCCTCTGAAAACAGAAATATTGGTATTTTTCTTCAATAAGCTACTAGAGTATTCACATCTTCCTATTGTGTGAGGGGGTCTCATACTCTGAACTCTGCTGCCTCTCCCCCCACTTATCTGTGACAAGGCTATGTTGGCACTTCAGGATTATGGCTTTTAAAAGAGTGGAAAAAATAAATTTTCGAAGTTGCAGCAGGGTTTCCTCTGATGGAACAGCTTCATGTTTAGCTTGTTCTAAGTTCTAGCTTAGTTTGCTAGATTGATTTTAATTAGGTTTTACTTATAGTGAGAGATATTTGGGCTGCAACTCATTACTTGAGGTCTCTGCATTTGTCTAGAGCCAGAAAATTCCCACTGCCCACCATGAAGCCTGGACCTGAATGAGAGGCCTAGGACACACAGGTTAGGGAAACAGGCCTAGGAAACAGCCTTAGGCTGGACTGGAGCACCTGGCGTATAACTTGAGATGTGTTGAAGCTGCCCCATTAACTTACAGTGAACCTCTTCAGCACACCCTCTATGAACATTTAGCTGTTAATATGAAAAATACCCCACAGCAGCATCTGGTAGGTGAGCAGCAGACAGCTTGTTATGATGTCAGTAATAAAGTTCAGTTATTCTCCTCCTAGCATCAATGAATAATCTAATTTCTCACTCCATTGAAAGTGTTAATTAGCTAAAACTGAGGTATGGACACCATGTGACTTGTTAACAACAACGGGCTGGAGACGAGGCTTTGCACGTTTGGCAGGAATAACACCTTTTTAAGACCACACAGATTCCTAGATGATAGCATACAGAAATCAAATAGCAGGGGAAACACAAGCAGCACAAGTCACTGAAAGAAGAGGGTGTTAGAAAATAATCGTTTACTTTGCATTTTGAATCTATTCCTGGTGTAAACTACTTTCCTGAAGCAAGCAAGTTAGGGCCTGTGTCAGTGAGCCAATGTTCTCCTTTGCATATAGAGCTGGGGACATACATCTGTTCCTCTTTTTCTGGAAATGTAATTTATGGCTGAGACTGTTTTCTGATTCATAAAGAGCATGGAAATCATTCATCTAGGGCCTGATGCTCTGCCATGTGATTCCTTTCATGTTTAGAGTAAAGCTTATCTGATATGTGCTAACCCTTCTTCTCTCCAAGCTGCAAATTAAAGTAATTAGCAAACAAAGCCTGTTGTAGACTTTTCATTGAAGCTGCAAAAGTGCAAACAGACAGAGAAGCATCAAGGCACTTTTTCTTTCTTGTTTAAACATTATAAATGTCACCGATCATTTTACGGAATTAATCTTGCAAGGTTAAAAAAACCCGAAGAGCAGAAAGGTTGTGAAAAGGGTAGGCAGTGAAAAAACCCAGGGTGAATTCAACTCTGGTTGTCACTGGTAGTGATTCAAGCAAACAAGACACTTAGTGGTAGCTTGGCTGAAGAATATTTCTATAATACAGAGAAATGAAGTGTGTAGCATAGTAAATGCACTCTAAAGAGCCATTTCCTGGCAGCCATTTTTGTTTATGTCACAGTTTACCATTAAACCAAGCATGGCTGTACCTTCCTGTGGTTTTGTGCTGAGACTTTCCATTCTTTGCTGTGAGCTACAGCAATGTAGGGATTCCCGTGGGGAAATGAAACTTTCTAGGAAGGTATAAATGCTAAAGAAAGCAAAGGACTGCTTCTTTGTGTATGCAGAGTTTCGCTTGAAATAGCAGCCCAGAAAGCAAGCTGTGAATGTTCCTCAGTGATGGTTTAGGTTCAAATTTGTCTGGGAGAACAACTAGGTGACTGATTTTTTTTTCCATTAGGAGTTGAGAGGGCTGTGCATGGTTTTTAGTGTTAGATCAAAATCTGACAGGTTGTTTAAAGTTTCACAGAAACTTCTTTTGCTTCTTTTGCATTATGGGCATATGTACCACTGCCTTTCATTTTCTGTAATTTATAAATTATTTTCTTTTGGTATCTCTTGTTCTTGGTTGGATTTAAAGGTTGTGCTGCTCAGTCATGCTGAGTGCCTGCATTGGGTTACAAGGAGCAGACACTACAAAACTTATGGGCTTCTTTTCCACTAGGAGCTGGCTACATGCTCAAGTGCCTTAAATGAGTTAGAGCTGCAATCCATGTGGGTAGGAGTAGGCTGTAGGAAACAGTCCAAAGGGACAGTGTGTGCTGACCCCTTGTGCTCTTACACTCCTCTTTCGAATCTTCCTATGTGGTACTGTAGGGACAAGTCTGTCTGTGAAGGCCTGGTCCTTTGGCTCATGACAGGCTCATGCACAGGCCCACGAGACAGGATACATGGCAAGATTCACAAATGTAAATCAATCATCAGTGGGCCCAAAATTCGGGCTTCTCTCAAGATAATGCTTTTTACCATTTCCCTCAAAGCGAACAGTGCTGATTAAGCTCTGGAAAACTGAGCATGGAAGGAATACAGTACTTGTGCTTTTGCCATGAATAAAACATGTTCTTATGCAACAACTGTTTCCATGCCTGAGTTGGGGTTGAACTTATTTTTACAGGTCAGACTATTGCAAGTGTTGCAAACACTGAAATTTGGACACAATTTCGGTATAACTATGTAAATAACCTAATAAGCAGTCCAGATTTTTTCCACTTTCTAATGGTGTTAAAGGTGGTTATGAAATACAACTATTTTTCTTATTATATTTGTACTTGATGTTAAATGAGTCATGCAGTCAGGCAGTGGATAAAAAAGTTTGAGAGAAGGAGGCAAAACTAGTTCTCTACAGTGTCATCCTCATCTTCATTTAATGAGTCATGACACAACCCCCTCCATGAAACTGACTCTAGCTGTGCAGCAGGAACCTTTCCTTGGGAATAAAGGTGTAGAAAACAATCCTACCCCACTGAGTTACAATCCAAATATTGCTGTGGGTGTACATTTCAAAATCTTCCTTGCCTGAGTTGCAGTGTAAACAATCTGTGCTCTCGCAATGGTTTTTCAAACTTATCTCTGCTGATGAAATGTGCAAGATTTTGAATCTGCCTGACTTCTTGTTGAATGGTGTTTTGTTGTGGTTTTTTGTTACTGAGTTATTACTCTTTGATCGAAGATACTGGGAAGAAAATGTTGATATTATAAGAAAAGTAAAAGCCAAAGTACTCCTCAGATGAAGTGCCTTATCTTCCCTTCCTAAGGATTGCTTTAGAAACAGGATATAGGCAAAGGTTGCAGTGTTTTAGAAGCCAAAACACATCGGGACAATAAGAATTTGTGGAGGTTAAGAGTTGGAATGATAACCCTGGCTGTGAGGAAAAAGAAGAGAGGTAATTAGGATTGTTACATGTCAAATGAAAATAAACCTGCAATATGATCACAGTTTGGGGAAGGCAAAAGAAACAATAACCAGAAAAGTTTTTTTTTATGAAATGCTCAAGGTGCTAGTTTCACTTGACAGGGAAGTTCCCTTTTGCATTGTACCTGAGGGGTCTCAGTGGCAGCTGGTCTGATCTTGCAGGAAGACTGTTCAGTTCGGCCTCTGACTCTGCTGCTCATTCTGCCCTCAGTTCTCCTGAGGCTGCTTTCCTCAACTCATATTCCTTTCTTCCTCTTCCCTGCATGCCTTCTGAATACCAGTGTACTGAATTATGCAGCAAGAATGGCTCTGCTTTGGCGTGTTGCTGCAGCTGTGAAAGTGGAAAGACATTCTTGCCACTTGGTCCCAACTCACCCTTAGTTCCAGAGAGAAATGCAAGAGGAAATCTGCTTTTGTGTTTCTGGCTTTTAGCCTAGAAAAAGTGATGCCCGTACTTGGATTTCATAAAGGAAAACTGCACTATTCCACTTGCAGTGCCATCTCTGAGATACTTGCTTCCCTTTCTTCCTCTGTGCGTGCTACAGCTATTATTAAAGAGGTGTGAGGTCATCTTTCAAAAAAAATTTCCCACTAGACGGATTGTTAATGGCAGGGTGGTCCTGTTAAGGGATACATATTTCCTGACATACACAGATTTCTCTGAAACTCTCATGTAGATCCAGGTCTCCTTCTCCCTGGCCAAGTTTTTTCTTGTGACCTAAAAGCTTAATTTAGATGCTAAAATGAACATCCTAATTTTTAGAAATCTAATTTCCCTTGGGCATGGTTTAAAGCCATCTCCTGTCTAGATGGTAAACAGAAGCATTAATGAAGTGCTAATGATTAGCATTTAACTTGACAATAAACAAACAGCTCATTTTGAAAAAAAAAAGCTGACTTTTCCTGGATCAGTGCGTCTTGGTGGGAGGGTTTGGAAAGGGGGTAAAAGGATGAGATGCAGTCCTTATTCTATAAATTTCATCTTACAAGATAGGTTTTCTTTATTCTTACAATGCCTGTTGATTAATATAGCAGATACATATAGTCTGCATATGCGTATATGAGTAATGTCAGTAACTCATTAACTGCTGCTGCCACAATGAGAACTGAGTTGGTCATGGCTTTGTGCCACCGAGGTGGAATTTGGGGGGATGTGATAGCAGAATGACACATTAATGGGAAATGGGGGTGAAAACATACTCTGGATTACAAAAATGAGGTGGTTCCAGAAAACACTGGCACTTCTTTTTATGCTTAAATTAAGCTCACATTTGTCTGAATGTCACTTAGATTTGTATGGTGTCACATGAGAGAGGAAATACAGAAATTTATTACAAGTGTTTGTGAGGGGCGGGAAGTGATGACGAACCAGGAAAGAGAAAACCATTCAGAATTGTTTGTTAGTCATTGTTTAAAGAAATGTATTACTGTAGGAGAAATACTGCAAGAAGACAGACTGTGCAAATTAGATCTGACAGTGACAAAGTTAAACCAAAAAGATGTCATTGCAGACAAGTACGGAAAAGTAATGGAAGGGGTCTTGGATTGGTCTGAAGCCTTGAAGACAAATCTCTGCCTAGTCCAGGGCCAAGAACTTGGCAATATATAGTAGAAGTTCCTCCTTGGGACAAATATTGTCATTGTTTCAAAACTGGCTGTAGCTAAAGAAGAGCAAAAGCAGTTTTAATGAAATGGTGATAAAGCTGGTCCTCTACTAAATACAAATAGCAACCAGTTCACTCATGGGAATGGAGGAGATTGTCTATCCTGGGCTCTGCAAGAGCGTGTGCAAGATGGCAGGTGAATTTGAGTGACGAGAGGTGAGGAGACATGGCTGAACTGCTACCCTCAGGGAAAAGATAACTTTTTCCATAAACATAATAAGAGGTGTTAGAATTCAGAGACCCTGTAGGTCCTTTTCAATTGCATGATTTTATTCTATTGCTTTTTGTGATGTGGTACCCGCTTTGGAACAGAATCTCTGTGTGAATTCTTTACTGCACCTGGTAGACTGAAATATAAATCTTGGAACATCAGGGAGAAGCGCCACTGAATTGGAGACCATGAGCAAGTTCTACTCACGGACTGTGAGTGGCTTGCTTTTAAAAAGCCCTGACCTAACGTACAGCCAAATTAGTCAAATCCTGAGAGGGCTAATACATAAATATTTTACAGGTTGAGGGAGGAAACGGGCAACGGCACATTGGCACAAAGCTTTGAAGGGGTGAGGGACAGTGTGTTTCAAACAAAGTGCACTAACAGTAACAGGTGGACAATTTAAACTCTTGTTGCTTTCCTCCTAAGAACATTTTCACTGAAACATATTGCTCTAAGTACCTGGATATATTCGTGGCTTACAGGTGTGGGGAAATGTGTCTGGATATTTAAAGTGAGAGTTTTTTGAGATGGTCAAGTCCTTTCTTTTCAGCATGGCCAAAGAGTAATGATGGAAATGATCTTTCTAAGTATTTTTTTTAAATCTTCTTTTGGTAGACTATTTCAAATAGCACAAAATGCTGCATGACTTAGTATGCAACAATGAACAGCTCTTCAAAAATCTGCTCATTTGTAAAGCTAATGTCTCTACAACTCAGAGTTGCACGTGTGCAGGTTATAAAACATCACAATATAAATTAATTTAAAGATTTCCAAGTATATCCTTGCAAGCTGATGAGCAACAATTTGCTTAGAGGTGATGGTTTTCCATCAGAAAGCAACAGAGCAGAAATACAGAATGGGTAAATGTTTGCAGGAGGAAAGTAAACTTGTTTGTGATGACTGCTTATCATGAGTTGGCTGATGAGGGCAGATAGCAGATGTCATAGAAAATATTGCTGTTCTCTCCACATTTTACGTACCTATCTTAGCTAAGTGCATCAGAGCCTTAATTCAGATACAATAACTCTGCCTTGCATTGCTTCATGCTGGAAAAATAGACCTTTTTCAGTGAACTAGAATGAACAGATGCAATTCCAAATAGCTAGCAGATCTTAGAAGCAAGTAAGCAGGAATCAGCTTGAGGGGCCTGTCTGGAGGAAGCCAGGTCTCCCTGGAGTTAGGAGACAGGAAAGGAACTGAGGAGATTTTTCCTGAAGAGATGGCAAATGATGCTGTAACAACATTTTTTAGCTTAGGTGAACAAGGTCCTATTAAATTCCAGAAATCTCTTCCATTATGCCTCCCTTTGTTTTCTTTTGATTTATGTGTTTTGTTTGTTCGTTTGGCAGCCCAGGTGAGACTGCTAGCTTGGATATGTATTTAGGGCATAAGAATGGTCAGAAATTATTTTCCAGAAGTTGTCTAATATCTAAAAATAAAGTAGGTTTTCTGTTACCTCTTTGCAGAAGTGGAATGAGAGAAGATAAATGGAAATTAGGGCCATAAGAAAAAGACAGCAGAAAGAAGAGCATAATTAGTTCAACTTATTTCTTTGCAGCTCTAGAAGAGCTGGTTGTTCCCACCCAGCAGTTTCACAGAAGATTTAAGCAATCTCTGGATTGCTGCTGGATTAAAAGCTGAAAATTACTGTTGTGGGCAAGGTTCTGGCAATGATGCAGATTACCTGGTTCATTGTTTTATATAAGGTATTACATGTGGAGCATTAAGAAACTCAGTAGTTTATAGAAATCTATTTTCAATCTGCTTGTGAGACCATGATGTACTGTTGTGCTGCTCTGTTTCTTTGAGAAAAGAATGTTATTCTTCTGGAAAAAAAGCGCCCAAAATCATACACCACCAACACTAATTAGGAAAATCTAACTGTGTAAAGTGGGAGTACAGAAAGGACTTTAAAGAGAGTACTTTGCTTTTTGCTATTACATACTGATGGAAAAAGGCATAGTCATTCACCCTGGGAGCTAAGGCTCCTGATGTTAAAGGAGAAGGTGGTAAAACGTGAGTTGTAACTTCTCATTCATTACAACAGGAATCACACAGCAGGTGAGGCTGGAAGGCAGCTCTGGAGACCATTTAGTCTAACCCCCTCCTTCCAAGCTAGGTCAATTAGAGGTTTTTCATAGCTGTGTCCAGTTGGGTATTGTCTCTCTCCAAGGACAGAGATTCCACAGCCCCACTGGGCAACCTGTTCTAGTCTTCTGTTACCCTTAAAGCTGTTTTGCTGTTTTACTCTTCCTTGTTTAATATAGAATTTACCGAATTTCAGTTTATGGCCATCTTCTCCAGTCACTGGGCACCACTGAGAAGTGTCTGGCTTCCTCCTTACTGTCAGTGCTCTGTCCTTCTGCCCTGCTTTTACATCTACACCTATCCCCTGAGTCTCCTTTTCTCCAGCTTTTCCCATTCTCTCCTTACACGTCTGGTGCTCCAAGCCCCTCTCATTTGTAGCTGTCTGCTGACCTCACTCCAGGATATCCATGTCTCCCAGAACTAGACCTGGTACTGAAGATGTGAGTGAGTACTCTTCTAAATGGTAACATAGTATTGAGTGCAGGTTGGCTATTGTAAATAGAGAGGGAAAGAGTGGCTAAGGGTCAGTATTACGCTTGCCATCAGTTAAAAGCCAGTCAGTAGAAACAGAGGAGAAAACTGTCTCACGGCAGCCTTATTTTATTTTTGAAATAGAAATGTTAGGTCTAGAGAGTACACTGATTGTGTTAATACTTTTATTAATGAGAAGGTGGAAGAATTATTCTTGCAGTAGGATCTAAGATAAGCCTAGCTTCAGTACTGGTGTTTCATTCACAGCCAAAAAGGCACTGTATGTCTTCTGAGTAATTGAAGTTACACTACTGGTCCTTTCCACCGGAAAGAAAAAAATTCTGTGCAAATCTCTGTGGGAGGATATAGAAATGATTTGGCATTAAATCTGTACTGAGGCCAGCTGCCCTGCTTTGACTTGTAGTTGTCACTTAGCAGGGTTTGTACTGTCACTTCAGTGTAGTTGATGCTGCAAATTCCTGATCCCATATTATTTTATGCTGTTTGTAACAGATCCAATATGATCTGTGAAGTTCAGATGATTTTCATGAGATTGCCCATACCCTCCTGAAAGCAGAGAGTAATTTCCAGAGCAAAATTAAATACAATCAGATTTCTTTTAGGACTTATGCCTCTTGGCCTGAGTTGTTGCTTGGAGATCAGGTCTTTACAAGCTCTTAAAAATGTGGAGGTTAGTTCTGCCATACTTGTCTGCACTCCCCTGCTATCGCTTCTTGGTCGTAAGGAGGGGAGATGCTACCGCTTCCTTTTTGAGTTACTGTTGGCAGGCCCATGCAGCCTTTCCAACAGAACACTTCCCTTCATTTAAAAGCAGACCTCTGCTCCATTTCTGTACCACCGGTCTGGGACAGAAAACATCCATTCTGCGGTAGGTAGCACAGCATCTTTCCTGAGTAGATCTTTCCTATGACATTTATGAATCAAGCATGAAATAATTTTCTTCCAGAGCTCTTACTTTCTGTAACTAACTTTGAAGACTGCACTGAAGTGGTATTTTGTAAAAACTAACACCTTTGTTGTTTGGGAGATGGCAGCAGTTCTGTGCACTTAGTTCTGCAATAACATACAGAACTCGTTGTTTCTAGTACAAGTGGCAAAGCCAATGGTACCCAGAAAGGGCAAATCCTGCTCAGACTGTCCTATATGCAGGACGATTCTTTTAAATAAAGTTCCAGTCAAACATCTAACTCCTAAAGGAAAAATTGTTGAATGCATTGTCTTTCTGACAGAATACAAAATTGTCTGTTAATCAAAGCAGAAATTATCTTTTAATCCAAGCGACGACTGCACACTGGCCTACAGATAATTTCAGTATGTAACTTGATTGATAAACGTATGAGCAGAAACTTGTAACTAAATGGTTTTTTCATGGCTCTGCACTGTTGTCTTGGAGTGATTCATAATGATATTGTATTCCGCATCAATCTGTGCCCAAAAGTTATTACTGTATCTTTAAGACCCTGCAGCTGGAGATCTTGTGTGTGGGAAGGGGGGAAGAGGAGTTTGGGTGTTTTGCTCTGTATGGGTGTTTTTAAATCTCCCCGCCCAGGGCTTTGTTGCTTTTCTTGTCATGGTATTTGCTTCACTGGCTGTTTGCTCTTTGTTAAGGCAAAGGCTTTTCTTTCCTTTTTGGTTTTTTTTTCCCTTTAGCCCGGAGTAGCTATCTTTGAGCTGTCTTAAGGGCAAATTCCACAGCTGCCTGTCCGAAGCCGGCGGCATCGCGCTGACAGACAGTAGTGGTGCAGAGTGGCCTCCAGCCCGAGACGCTGTTGACTGCTCCAAGCCGGGGACAGGAAACTCCGAGTGGCTCTGGCCCAGCTGCTTCGCCTGCCGTGCGCACGCTGTTGTGCCTTGCCGTGGGGAGGAGGTTGACGCTCGATGAGCCATCAGACCTTTGTTGGCTGCTGGAGCTGCTCTGTGAGGCTCCTGCCTTCCCGAGAGGCATCTGGCACCGTCTTGTCCCTTTTCATCCTACAAGCCTGGGGCCATCGCTGCCAGGCCCCATACTGGGAACGGGTATTTCTGGCACTTTGGGTCTCTCTGGCACTTTGTTGTTCCAGTGGGTCTGTGAGGTTTAGTGGTTTGATATTTATCAGTTATTAACTTTTTTTTTCTCCCCTGCCTGTTGGCATTCTCTTTGTTAATAAACCGTGGAGTTTTTTTCACTTGTATCTATTAGTAATCATTCCTTTTTTGTGAAAAGGGATTGTTGGAACCAAGAGGGATTGTCTCAGACCAAGACAACTTGTTCAGTTAAGACTTGTCCCTCGCCTCTGTGCGAATTGGTTACCACAAGCTGTGGAAAGAGAGAATGATTTCATCTCTGACTGCATGTAATGATACACCAGACATTCCCGATGACACAGATTTGTCATGTGTAAAACTGCCAAATCTTCTCATTGTTAAGGGGTTGTAAACCTTTGAATAAAAATCCACAGAAAATCCAGGTTTTATATTCATCTGTGATCTTAACCATGTTATTACAAGATTGGTGAAAGCGCATTTTGCGTGTCTATGTGTAATTCAAGTCTGCAGCTCCAGATGTACCCCTGGAGAAAACCAAATATCCAAAGTACAATTTTTATCTTTTCATATTATCTGGTGAATTCATATTATATTGGTGAATGTTGTTAGTATGGAAAATGTATGACAGTGCTGTCATCAGTGTCTTGCTGCAGTAATAACTTTTTTTTCTCAACAACATATGTGCAATTGTGTGATGAAGTGTGTTTATTAAATGAGCAGATGCTGTGAAACTGAGGAAAAAAACCATTTTGTTTATATAAGATTGCTCTGTCTACAATAGATCTGAGTAATGCTAATCACTCCTTCTGTCCTCACAAAGGTTGCCATTTTCTTGCTTTACCATTATTTAAATATGAGCCCTTCCTGAAACACAATTTATGCAATGATCAGGCTTTGAAAAAAATTATCAAAATCAAGCCAAGTAAATGTTCCTCCCCCTATTCCAAAGAAAAGCTACTCAGTATTCATTTTTCATATCTATATGCCATATATGTTCATAGAAAAAATCCACATATCTACTTATTCTTGTTTATGTAATTTAAAAATTACTATATATTTTGATGGCAGGTCTGCCAATGGTAGGACATGAGGACAATGTTGGGGAAAGAACTATCAGCTGATATTGGTGATAATTCACAGGGGTTCCCCTCCTGACAAAACGATTTATGTAACTGATGGCCTTGGTACCTATAAGGCTGCAATTAAAAAAAAAAAAATCAAGACCCACACGTACACAAACTCCCCAAAAAATCCCACACATACACACTCATCCTCCACTGTCGTCCTCCCACCCCCCAAAAAACTCCCACAAACCCCAAAACTCAAAAAATCCTGACAAAACAATTCACACTGTCAGCCAGCTGAAAATTTTTCATCAGATACAAAGATCTTTTGGGTGCTCAGTATCCCCAGTATCTTCCAAAGAGTGAAGTCTTTCCATGTAGGAAAGAAAAGATCAGGGGCTTTGGTTAAATGTAGAGTAGCAGAAGGGGTCACTAACCATGTGCTGGGACTAAAGAAGCTTTTAAGAATTTTGGGTGCCAGAAAACTATGGAGGTTCTTGCCTTTCATCTTCACCTGTTTTGGTCTCACATTGAGGAGATTAGGCTGAAAGATTGGGTACTGAGGACAAAAGTTTCTAACATAGTTTTCAGGTTGCCCTCTGGACAACTGGCTTCCTGAGCTAGTAGACAGGGACGGGGAGCAGAATAATGCCCCTGTTATCCAGGAGGAAGCAGTCAGAGACCTGCTGAGCCACTTAGATGTTCACAAGTCTATGGGACCAGAGGGGATCCATCCTAGGGTGATGAGGGAGCTAGTAGAAGAGCTTGCCAAGCGGTTCTCCGTCATTTATCATCAGTCCTGGCTCACTGGGGAGGTCCCAGATGACTGGAAGCTGGTCAGTGTGATGCCCATCCACAAGAAGGGCTGGAAGGAGGATCCGGGAAACTACAGGCCTGTCAGCCTGACCTCGGTGCCTGGCAAGGTTATGGAACAGATCATCTTGAGTGCCATCACACAGCACCTACAGGATGGCTGAGGGATCAGACCCAGCCAGTATGGATTTAGGAGGGGCAGGTCCTGCCTGACCAACCTGACCTCCTTCTATGAGTGACTCGCCTGGTGGGTGCGGGAAGGCTGTGGATGTTGTCTGCCTGGACTTCAGCAAAGCCTTTGGCACTGTCTCCCATGGCACACTCCTGGAAAAGCTGGCAGCCCACGGCTTGGACAGGTGCACTCTTCACTGGGTTGAGAACTGGCTGGACGGCCAGGCCCAGAGAGTCGTGGTGAATGGTGTTGCATCCATTTAGTGGCCAGTCACTAGTGGTGTCCCTCAGGGATCAGTGTTGGGGCCGGTCCTGTTTAATATCTTCATCAATGATCCGGATGAGGGGATCAAGTCCACCATCAGCAAATTTGCAGACGACACTAAGTTGATCTGCTGGAGGGTAGGAGGGCTCTGCAGAGGGACCTGGACAGTCTGGATAGATGGGCCGAGACCAACAGGATGAGGTTTAACAAAACCGAGTGCTGGGTCCTGTGCTTTGGCCACAACAACCCCCTGCAGCACTACAGGCTGGGAACAGAGTGGCTGGACAGCAGCCAGGCAGAAAGGGACCTTGTGAGTACTGATTGACATGAAGAATGAACATGAGTAAGCAGTGTGCTCGCGTGGCCAAGACAGCCAATGCCATCCTGGCCTGTATCAGCAATAGTGTGGCCAGCAGGACCAGGGAAGTGATTCTTCCCCTGTACTCCACAGTGCTCAGGCTGCACCTTGAGTACTGTGCCCCCCAACTTGGGAATGATGTTGAGATGCTGGAGCATGTCCAGAGAAGAGCAACAAGGCTGGTGTAGGGTATAGAACACAGGTCCTATGAGTAGTGGCTGAGGGAGCTGGGTTTGTTTAGCCTGGAGAAAAGGAGGCTCAAGGGAGACCTTATCACTCTCTGCAGCTCTCTGAAAGGAGGTTGCAGCCAGGTGGGAGTCAGTCTCTTCTCTCAGGCAACCAGGGACAGGACAAGGGGACGTAGTTTTCAGCTGCACCAGAGGAGGTTTAGGCTGGACATTAGGAAGAAGTTCTTCACTGAAAGAGTGATTGGGCATTGGAATGGGCTGCCCAGGGAGGTGGTGGAGTCACCATCCCTGGAGGTGTTTAAGAAAAGACTGGATATGGCACTTAGTGCCATGGTCTGGTTGGACTTTATGATCTCAAAGATTTTTTCTAACCTAGTTGATGCTGTGATTCTGTGATTTGAGATGAGTATTTTGATGCATTGTGAAGCAAAGGTGCCTTCTTGTGAACAAAACAGAAGAGACAGGAAACTGGAGAGTAAATCTTTTCAGTGAACTTCACTTTGTCTTAGATTTGCCTTCATACAAGAACATGGACAATTGATAGTGCTTTTTGTGGTCTTGTGGAGATTCTATATCATGCCATGTCTTACAATGAAGTTGAGGTATGAATCCTAATTTTCCATAAGCTTTTGGGTGGTAGCTTGGGAGATCTCAGATTAAACAAAGGCATTGAAACTCTAAAGCATAATTAGCATGTAGAACAAATTTTCATTGTCTGCTTTCTGTAAATGTAAAGCATTATAAATTACCAGTACTGTGCCTTTTAAGAATAGATGAGCTATAATTACATGATTTCTTCTTAAAGACCAGGGAAATGCTGGGCATTTCTCTAATGAACAACCATGATGCCTCTTACAGAAATACAAAGCCAATTGTCCTCAAAAGCTGTAAAGATGCTTCTTAAATGGGAGTTCTGGTATATTTCAAGAGCGGTTTTTCAGCATTCTTAAAATTTGAAGAACTGTTAAAATATCAGTGTAGTAGCCTGTGTTTCATGCAACTTTAAAACCAACAGTGTCTGCCTTGCTAAAACTTGACTACACTATCTGCTTAAGTTAGGAACTCCAAGAGAAACCCATCCATTTATTTTGGCCAAAATGCCCTCTTGATGCTTTGTTTAGCACTCTGAATGTGCTCTGGTCAGACAAAGGACTGGATTGATACTCCTGGGGAGTTTGAGTGCCAAAGTAAACTGGCAGTGTATCTCAAGAGCCAGCAAGATAATGTACTGTAATTACAGACTGAGTCTTATTTTGGATTTTTGAAGCCATTAATACTGTATAGCTGTGGCTGAGGGAAAAACCAATTCAGTGTTGCTGATTTAGGCTTCTTTCACTGCTTTAAGTTTCTTTCACTGATTATATTCTCACTTTCACAAAAGCTGTCTCCTCCTTGAAGATTTTATCTTGTGCTTTCCTTTTCATTGTGACATCATTGAGATGAATGGGCATGAGGCAAAAATATCTTTTGGATGTTACCAAATTATTGTTTGGTGAAGATGAATCTAAATCCATAATGCTGCAATTCCGTAAATGTAGCTTTGCTTTCACAAGCTTCAAGGAAGTATGAAATTCAAAGGTTTATTAAGAGTGCTTTGATCTTGCCTTATTAAATTTGTGGCAATATGTGAGCTTTTAAAGAGCTAAAAGGTCTTGGTCTTTACTACTTTGAGAGATGCTACCTTTAGTCAAAACTGAGTCTAATTTTAAGCTGAACTTTAAGCAGTCGTTCTGAAAAAATTCCCCTGAAACATTAATTTCTGTAAAGATGGTTAAGCAGAAGGGTGGATTTTTTTTCCAGATGCACCATATTGTGTGCACAGTGGTAAACTACAGAAGTAATAATATGATTTCATCATCATTACAGGAACACTTTTAGAAAGTTATGACGACATTTAGTGTTTTGGACTGGAAAGTCTGATCTTAAGTTTCAGTACCAGCAGTTTCTGGCTTGGTGCCATGAGCAGCAGGTTGTGGAGGGTACAAACAACTTTTAAGGAGTGTATTTTGGTTTTCTCAGCAACCAGTTTGAGATTTGAACAATACTAGACTGCTTTTTGAGAATTTGCCCAAATCCCAGAATCAATGCTCTGCTTTCCTCTTGAGGACATAGGAAAAATAAGTAAAATATTTTGCTAACCCTGGGTGTGATGAGAAATGGAAGGCCCAAATAAATGCTCTCTAGGGATTGTGTACTTCGGGCTTCAGATTTTGAGTCTTCAAGCAATGCTCTGGAAATTGTGAGAATTGATTTAATTTTCCATGCAGAAAATCAGAAGAAAATATATAAGTTGTATATAACTTTGTTTCTATGTGATAATTTTGATTTCCAAGTCCTTACAAGTCATTCAGTTCTTTTCAGTATCACTTTTAGTTTCACTTTTATCCTCTTTCAAGGCTAAGGGTTCACTGGTTTGTGGCTGTCCTTTGAATAATGTTTTTCCTCAGTCCTCCTTCAATGATGCAATGAACCAGCTAGAAACAGTGAGCAACTGGAAATACTGAACTCGAGCAAATGCCTTCTCAATTCTCTAGTTAGTTGCAGGTGCTGAGCTCATATTGTCCCACAGCTCCTGTTACAGTCTTGAAAATATGTGACAATTCAAGTCATCTTACAGAAGAGCCAGACAAGAAAACGATTCTGTAATATCTGCAGGATTTCAATTTCTGGTTCCTGGCATAGTTCTATATTACTGAGATTAATTTTTAGTTGCATCTCTAGGCTAATAATCATCTACTTCGCTTGAGCAGTAGAATGAGACATCTAGGTTTTTAGGAGTATAATTTAAGGATTTGCGTTTGGTCTTTTGTTTAGGCGCCTAGAGAAGGATCTGTGCTCTTCCAGTTGTACATACATGGAAGTCCTTGGCATCCCTATGAGGTTCATCCACATCCTTCCATTACAAATGGCAGCATGATTACAATACTTAAGAAAAAAAAGTAATCAAGAGTTTAAATTGAGAGGTATAACTAGTGTTTTTCCATCTCTGTGGCATTTCAAAAACACCTCCCTTACGTAAGTTGCCTTGGTACATACTGTGCACATCTCCTTGTGCTCTAGATATGAGAGGCAGCCTGCGACTGCACTTTGTTAGCTGGTAGCCCTGAGTACTGACCTAAATTAAAGCTTCATATGCATAGGGACAGTGCCACATTCAGCTTTGGTTCATGTGACGATGTAGGATAACAGGTTGCTATGGTAAAAACTGTGGTGACGACAAGCTGTGTGATGTCAAGTCAATATAAGGTGGTTTTAGCAAAATGAAGAAAACACATTGAGAGAAATATTAGGCAGATATTTTGGGTGAATAATGCTCTTTATAGTTAATGAAAGGAAATACTATTCTACCTGCATTACTTTTCTTTGGGGAGTGAATCCAAACCAGATGGGGCTCATGTAAACATCTGGCCATTTGTTCTGATCTGTATGCTCAGGCAAATGGAATCTAATTGATGGAGAAGCATTGTCATTTCATTTTGTGCAGTCAATTTTTAAATTTCTTAAGATTAAGCTGAATCACAGATGCTTCTGTGAGTGGAAGAATACTGTATTCAGAGAAAAAGTATGGCCAGGGAGATATCCTCATTTTTGTTATCCAACTTTCCTAAATTGTTCCTCTTCTGAGAAGTATGCGGCAGAATGTCTATCAGTTCCTAGGATTTGTAGTACAGTGATGTCTAGTGGATTCCCACTAGGTATTAAGCTATAAGGAAGTGGCATACAGAACCTATATCTGTTGTTCAAATGAGCTAAGTCTTATTTTTATTAGTGCCTGATTGTTCATGTAGTAGCATTTTTTTTTAACATGTCCCATTCTAGATAGGCAGTCTTCCCATTGCTGACTTCATCATGTTTACAAGCTAAAGTTTTGTGACTATTTTTTAGTCACTTTGTCTTTTTCAATACAGTTGTGAGTGAATGGTGAGAGAGATACTGCAGTAAATGAAAGTAATTATTGTTTTAGTTCTGAGGAAAAAGGATATTGGGAAATGTTGTTATCAAATAATCAAGTCACAACATAAAACTGCTTAGAAATACACTGAGGAATTAGTACAGCTGAGAGGGCACCATCACATTTACATGAGGTTTTTATATTTGAATTTGACTTGAAGTTTTTGCTTGCAGATATTAAACCATTTTCTATAAAGAGGATGCTAAGATGTTCATGCTCTAAAAATGGTCAATTTATAAAGTAATAAGAGCCAAAAATGCGTATGTGGGCTGCAAAGTGGTAACACTACTAGTTCTCTAAGATTCTCAGCAGAAAATGTGTATAAAACTTGCTAGAGTCTGTTAGAATAACAGAAGGTTATTCGCGTGGATAAAATGGTGAAATGGCAATATAGCATTTAAAGGATATTATTATAATAGTTGTTCACCTAACCCCTTTTTTCTGAAGATAGGTACACATAAGTTCAAAGCATGATGTCCTTTTGTTGCTGTTGTATCAGGGACAGAGCAAAATCATGACACAAAGCACGATCCAAGAGTCAGTGAAAAGTGGCTTTATTTATTAATATGAGACCTGTTTTATACCTTAGTGTGCTTGAATGCCATAAGGTCATTGGTCCTTTGACCATCCACCTCTCAGGGTAATTGGCTAGGTGCTACAACGCCTTATTCCAAATATTTCTCTATTCAGTATCATAACAAGTCCACAGGTGCACAATAAGAAGAATCCCATTAGAAGAAACATCTTCGCTATTTACACAGCTTCTGTGAGAAAGAACAGCTTCTCACAGAATGCGAGAAGCTGGAAAATTCCTCTGCTGAAAGCTTTTCAGTATCCACATCCTTTTTAAACTTTTCTTTCTAAAAGGATGAAAAAACCTTGCACTTGACAATTTGTTTACAGTCTAAGGTGATTTCTTCTCTTTTGAACTCTTAGACGGCTGGGTTGAGAGAAATAGCTGCAGGTTTTCTTTAACACTTAACCTTTTCTCCTTTCACTCATCACTTCTAATTGTTGGTATCACTTTCCTCCAGAAAAAATTATTTTCAAAGCTTCCTTTCAGATTTTTTTCCTCTGGTTTCTAAATTTTTTCCCAAATGGATTTTTCTGAGTTCTGCTGCATGCTGGTTGAGGAATGAAGATTTTAAATCCATAACATATAGATGGCTGCTGTGTTGCCTCTTCTCAAAACAATATTGAAGCTGGTGGAGCTGTGATATAATGAGTGCTAGGAACATTTCACTGATGCTTCCCAATGCCTACCCTTTCTCTGACGTGATGTTTGCCCTCCTCTGCTCTCTCTGGATCCTAAGGTTGGCTCAGGCAGGGGTGAAGGTTTAACAGTGGGTTGTGACTGTATCAAATCATCACCACTGGGAGAAACATGGTATATTTTTAAAAACATTTTCTAACAAGTGCTCATACCTTGCTTTTTCTTGTCTGTCTTGCATTTCCACACTGCATCTAAATTAACTATATATATGGTATTTTATTTGTTGGATAACTGTTCTTTGTTTACTAACCCTGAAACAGGAAATACCTATTTTTGCCCAGTTCTTGGCTTTTTATTTTTTTTATATCTGCCCGTTGTCAAGTTGTTTACAGCCTTGGGATCTCCAGTGTCATCCATATCACTCTGTGCCTGTATGCCTTGCACCAGGGGATGTTCATGTGGGTAGTTTTGTTTGACTTTTTTTTCATTTTTGGTTTGGTTTTTAAAGAAAGAGCAGTCTGTTCTGAGATGTTTAGTGTACCTTCAGCTGAAGGGTGATGCTTTGCCTTTTGTGCTGGTTTGACTGTAAACCAGCAGGGGAAATTAATCCCACACAAAATATCTAGAGAGATTTCAGGTCAAAATTACAATTTTAATAAAAAAGGTTAACATAAATGCAGTAATACAGAAACACCGGCTTAAACAAACGGACAGAGTCACGGTATAACCTGACACCCTGTTGACCAGGGTGGTAGCTGTGTAGTCCAGTTAGGCACTGGTCCTGCAGAAAGGCCTGGTAGTCCAGTCCCGGTAGTGGAGTGGAGTAGCTGAGTCCAATTCCGAGGAGTGGAGTCCAGTCAAGTCGAGTTGAGAGTCCTGTCAAGTCGAGGGTGCTTTTTCCTATCTAAAACCCTTGTTTTATGCTGTGTTTCTTGGCTGGCACTTCCCCCAGGGGCGAGGACTTTCACAATGGAGGAGGATCTTCCCGATGTTCTATTGGTTGCTTCGGTAATGAGATTGGATGATCCCCAGGGTCCTTCGGTGATCCAGGGTCCTCCAACGATCCAAGATTGGGCTATTAGTCAAGCTGGGTGGTGCTAATGGGCCAATTAGCTGAGATCAGATAATCAGGAGGGGTGGTGCTAATGGGCCGTTAGCTGAGATTAGATAATCAGGATGGGTGGTGCTTGCTGTCTGCTGGAGTGCTTATCTCAGTTGAGATAGGGAGTCCCAGGTGTGTAATTATGAAATTTATCCAGCTTTTGTGAGTGGCAATAGAATATATGACTAACGCAGTACACCTTTGCAGAGCAGCTGCTGGGATGAGCCATCTAACCTTCGAGTGCTTGACCGTCCCAGCCCTGACCCCAGATGTTCCCAGTGGATGCTTGGAGCCCCTTCTGAGTCATTCTGTGAAGGATACACCCTATATCCCTTGGGGAAATCCTGTACCAATTACTACCACAATGGAGATAGTGAAGATCAGCTAGTATCATTGAGGGAGGCCATAGTTGAAAAGTCTCTTTGGTAACTACCAAAACCTTTATGGGCTATAACAGACCAGAGGACTGCAGTTTTACTATCTCAGAAAAGAGGAACTAAGAAATCTGAATAGCTTACTAGGAAAACTGTGGAACAGTGCAGGCTAAGGCACAAAATACGCTTATCTACTAATGTTCTAAAAAAAAGTTATATGTGTTGATGGAGAGATTTAGAGTTCCCAGGCAGGTGTGAAGGAGAGAGAGCTTTATTACAAAAACCAAGCCTTTTTGAGCAGTTAGTCATTATCAGAATACATACCATTCAAACACAACAAACAATAATTCCACCAGTCACCATAAGGCACAAGGTGATAATGTGAAAGTTATGTAACTTGTTTTCTCTACTTCTAAGTTAGCTGAGCTTGTTCCCAGAGGCCTTTTTACTTAGCCAAAGTAACAGAAGTGAACCATGATTTTACAAAGGTAACAAGGCCTTCATTTTGCAAGGTTTTACCTATCTGCAACAGTTATATATCAATTCTTCCCATGACTAAACAAACCCATCCTCTCTCTCCCCAGCTGCAACACCAAAAATACCTTCAGTAGAATTTTAACACAGAATTTAACAGGATTGAATTAGGGGAGAATTGGGCTATCAAGCAAACTGACAGGTGGCTTTTCTTCCACAAAGAAAACAGAGAAGTACGGAATATTGTGCCAGCCTCTAGCTATTGAAATATCAGGGATTGGATTTCCCTCACTTTCCTTCTCTACCTCCTGTTTTTCTACCCAGGCTGTCAGGTTGATTCCCTGGATACATACATCTTGGGCTGCTGCCTTCAAAGCCTGAGAAGCTGGTTGGTGCCAGCTGTGGTTCTCTGCTCACATGTGTGGGAATGAGGCTGGATTTTTGATTCATGGCCTGGTGGAAGTTTCAGAACTGCTGCAGCAGCTTGGGGTGTGGGAGTTTCTCTCTCTGCCAGCTGTCTGCTGCACAGCCCTAGGCAGTGTTTGAAACCAGGCCAGCACTCAGTGCACCTTCCTCTGCTCTTGTCCATGGGTTTTCCACTGTCAGTCTCCTCCTGCACCACCTTCCATCTTCTCCACTTTCTGCCATCAGCTGCTCTTTTCCTATTGCTTGTAATCACTTTTGTATTCTCAGCCTACTCCAATCAAGTGACATTATTTACAATACTGAGAAGAGATGAGAATGAAGACTCAATGGTGTTTCCTTGCGCAGTATTTTGATGTGTCATTGGAAATTGGAGACGGATAGTTAATTACCTGTACTATGCATTCTTTCCATATCATCTTGCTCCACTGTGCTGAGAAGAGCCAGTGGAAAAAACCCACAGGCTCTTTCTGTTCTCTAAAAACACTCAGTGAAGAAAAGTTTCTTAAGGAAGCTTGGAAGTCAAGGTGCTTTTTGATCTGTCTGTTTATTTCTCATCTTCTTGAAGCTTATGTGAACAGAGGTGCAGACTTTTGCAGTGGTGGGTGCTTTATCAAATAAAACCCTCTACAATTAAATCTCCTTTGGAAGATCAAAATAAATGGATTTCTCTATCCAACCAGCATCATGTTGCATTTTGCGGATTTGGTAAACAGCATTGTCTGCCAAGTTTCATGTCTTACAATTGTTGGAAACTTCAGTATTGCTCTTACAAGTCAGAGTAAAATATGTGGTTTATACATGTGTGTCATCCAAGTGTTTCATTGGGCAGCTGAATTCATTCTTGTTCGTAGGCTGCAACATTTTAAATTTTGTTTCACAATTATTTGAAAGTCATTTAAGGTCAAGTCCAAAATTATTTCTTTGTCACTTCTGTGCTTCATGTAAGCTTCCAAGATACAATACATCCTTAGCTTTTCTGATCAGAAATGTCACTTGCTGTTCACATTTTCCAAGATGTAAAACCCTAGTTTTCAGCACCTTCCCTAGGAATCTAGTCAAATGGACCTCTTTAGCAGTAGTTTGAGGGAATAGGTAATTCCAGGCAAGTGGATGTCGTGGCAAGTATTAGCTCATGTCTGTCTTTGCTATTAAAAGAAAACAAAGGAGAGAAAATGAGAGCTGCTAAGGCGTGACCTTTTGTTGACAGAGCCCCGGTGAATGACAGTATTTCAAAGCTGAATGTCACAGCCAATTCATTCTTGTTGTTTCCAAGGAAGACACGAGGGAGAGGCCTCACAAAGAACACAGTCTTATTTGCAGGGTTGAGGGAAGGTGTAAATGGCCCGGGGAACTTGTGAGTCAGTCCTTAGGTGTTCTGAAGGCTGCAAATGAGGATAAGAGTCTGAAAAGTCAAGGAGAGCTCAAGTACTCACAGAGAAGCAAGCATTTTCAAGTGGAGGTCAAAACTTGACCCTGATTTTGGTTTAGTCAATATTTATTTTTTTCTGCTGACTTCAGCAGATCAGGTAGCCATCACTTTGCAAGTGGAAGATGCATTTAATTCTAAAAGTAAAAGATGCATGTCAATGATGGTAGATATTGTACTACCATGGTTGTCATGATTAGCCTGATGATTGGTGGGTTCACTTGGACTTCAGTGAGCCTCTTTCTCAATGAAGCAGAAGGAAATACACCTTCCTGCCTCTGATTTGACTTAGGAAGTCTTGTACTTTAAATCATTAGCTATGCTTCTGCTCACAGGACTGTATTTATAAGTGCCCCTTCCAATGATAGCTTATACATTTATGTCCTCTTGTACAAGTACAGAATTGGTGTGAAAAGAAAGGTTTCGGTTAAAAGTGGTTGCACTTACCTATAGTGTTGCACATTAGATTCTTTCAAACTACTGGAGTTTTCTGAATTTTTTCTCCTCATCATTTGTCCTCTAGAGGTTTTCTTTTCTTACCAAGTCTTTTGTGGTGTTTTCTCCCCATCCCCTAACCATAGTTATTTATTTTTATTCAGCTTTTTTAGCCTTACATTAAGTGCTCATTTGTCCTTGCTTAGATCTGGAAGACATTGCCGTAATCAGGTTTTTAACAATTCTGGTAGGGAATAGATAGGGGATACATGCAGAGAATAGCTGTTTTAAGAGGATATTTGTTTTCTGTACCGAAGTCCTTTTTACTCCGTAACCTGACATGAAATTGAACATTTGAAGTCAAAATGTTATGAACAATTATGTATCTCATGTAAATACAGAAATATCATGCCCTTTTTTTTTCTCTGCCCAGGGCCAATAATCTAGTTCTAGATTGTATTTATTTTAATAAGACTTTTTAATTTTTTTTCTTCTCTAATTTAAAAATAAACTACTTTCAGTAAAGCAAACAGACTGTGTGAAGCTTAGATGATTTGGTGATTTATCAAGTGTTGGCTGCCAGGAATTGGGACCCAAGAATTTTTTGTCAGCTGCTTTGAAAAATGTGTGTTTGCCTTCATAATGGAACTAGAGTGTAGGTGAGTGCATAAGGTAGGAATCTAGCTATCTCTTTACGTAAAAAACATTCTTAAGAAAACATGCTGATATGCACACAATCATTATTAGTAATTATGGCAATTTCTGAAAGAGGTGAACGTCAAATTTATCTGAAAGGAGTGCAGTTCCCCCCACCTTTCCGCAGAAAATACTGCCTCAGACCTAATCTAGTAAAGAAGAATTAGAAAAAACTAGAGGCAACAGATTTTGTTCAGCACCCAAAATTACTTCCAGTTTCAGCATGAAAAATATTAGACCTTGGTCCATTGGTAATAAAATCACCTCCCATCCGTGACCTTCTCTGTGAAGTGTGTCAATTTTTACAAGAGATGAATCTGACATAATATAAAAAGCTTATTTTTTTATGACATTAGGAGCTCTTGTGCCAGAATCATCAAACTTAGTTTAGCAAAATGCAATGCAAATTTGTAATGTGGAGGTGATTGAGGACACTGTAGATTTGTCATTCAAGCTATTGCAAAAAGTAATTTTCTGAAAATGCAAGTTCTCAGACTGAAAGTTGACTTGTGAGGGTATATTCAGCTCTGGAAAGGTTTGTGCTGGGCATTGGTAGAGATCAGTCCTCAAGTATAAAATTAATAGGATTACTTAGTAATTACAATAATACTCTTATTGAACCTACAAAGATTAATATTGTTGTTCTTGCTGTTATTTCTCCCCTGTAATTCATATCCCACCTTATGTGGAGCTTATAAATTGCAAGTAGTTGTTTGTGGTGAAACTCCATGTAAGTGGCTCTCTTTTATGCTACAGAGAAGAAATTGAGGGCAGACAAGTGTTTGAGTCTTTCCTGAACATAGCATTTACATATTGTGCTCTGTTCCCTGGATACTTGGTTTCATGCCAGGACAAGTTTTGCAGTGAGGAGCATCAGCTCCATCCATTCCTGTGCCACTCAGTTGATGCTTCTTGATGGAGTGTGTTCTGCAGTGCCAAGAGGAGCCCTTTTTCTACAAACTACTCAAAGTTTGCCTGTGATATACAGGGTTGTTTTTTTTGCTAGGAAACTTGTTTGTGAGTGGGAGAAAGTTGAAGGTAGAGTAGATTTTGTTGCAGCACATATGTTGCTCTAGAAAAACTGCTTCCTGTTGAGTAAAAACATATGATGTCTCTGGTCAGTATCTTCAGAGATATTTTAAATCTCAAAATGTAGTAATAAGGATAGATAGCATTATTTATCAAAACAATTTTTTTGGGTCCATTTTTCATTTCAGTTTTCAAGTGTACAGTAAAACTTTTGAAAAGCAAAAGGTAGATCTCAGGTGTCAAAAAATATTTAACACTCTTCAGCAAAAGTCTGCTTCTGCTTCTTTTTACTTTTTTATTTCAGTGTGGATACAGATCATGCTTTTTGTTCCTCTAGCCTTTAATTGAGACCTCTTAAACTGATTAATGGAACAAATATTCTTTTTATTTGAAAGCAAATTATAGACAAGGTTCATCTTTATAGCATTCAAATTGTCATTTGTGGTTGTTCTTTTGCAAGATTTATGTTCAGGTCATTATGGCACAGAATGCAAATACTGTATTATCCTTACTAAAGTTGAGGAGATATGAAATGTTTTTGACATTTTCCAGAATAGCTGTGGTTATGCTGTCTGAAAGATCAAATCTGTATGGGAGCTGCAGTGCCATAAGATGAGTAGGAAGAAGTAAAATGGGAGAGATTTTACATTGTGGGGTTTTAATGATTTATAGAAACTGACACCTTATATGCTGTTTTGGGAGTAGATACCTGTTTTTCCAGTCCCAAACACCACCTTTGTAGCTAATTGTGAAATGACTCAGCATTATCTCTCAGTATAGATTATTATATACCAAAATCTGGCACCCTAGATTTATGCCAGCTCAGGTGCAACTTGTGCTTGCAAAATATATTGCTTTTATTTTGGAAGGTAAGTTCTTGAGACAAAGAAATTCTTCAGTAACCTTTACAGA
Source organism: Ptilonorhynchus violaceus (assembly GCA_013397565.1). Classification (NCBI taxonomy): domain Eukaryota; kingdom Metazoa; phylum Chordata; class Aves; order Passeriformes; family Ptilonorhynchidae; genus Ptilonorhynchus; species Ptilonorhynchus violaceus. Next base: position 11,194 of record VZRJ01003494.1, on the reverse strand, counting down.
GATTTCAGCATCCACTACAGTAAATGTCCTGTGCTATGGGAAGGTGAGGTTTTCTTTTTATTTCAATTCATTGTCTCTGTGCTGAACACACAAAAGGAACCAGCTAACTGATTCGCTATCTTATAACTACTATATTAACATTTGCTTTTAGCGGTGATTTACTGTTGGCTATTTTGTTAGATTACTGGTTTTCTGTCTCGGAAAATATTTATTACCATGTATTTGTTCATGTGCATAGGACAGTCCTTCACCTTCTTTCTCACACACTACAGCATCGGTATTCAGACCTTGACACTGCAACGCTGGAAATTCAGAGTTGAAAGTGAATTCAATGAGCATGCCATTTCCAGGCGTGTTTGTACATGATGAGTGAGCTTTGCCAGGCTTTACCACCCTGTTGGAGGTGCTGGCATCCCCAGAAGAGCAACAAGTGGTGGCAGTGGCAGATGCCTCTGTATGGTGCTGCTGATCAAGCTTGTACCTGGATGCTGTGAGATACTGCCTTGTGCTGTGTAATCAGTCACTGAAACAGACTGGGCTGGAGTATTACTGCATTGTCAGTCTGCAGTCCAGCACCTGCACACCCAAGCACTTTGCTTCCTTTAAAAATACAGGTACTGTAGAAAGGTCACAGTTATTCTTCACATAATTAGAAAAAAAAGGCAAGAGACCTGAGAGCTGAGAAGGGAACAGATCACGAGATAGTTGTAATAGAAGAAAGATGAGGGATTAAATAAGGAGAGCTACAGGAGGAAAGGGGACTTGTTAATATTACTGTGTCTTCTTTTGCTGTTATAGAGTTCTTTGCTCAGAGTTTGGAGTGAGACGCAGGAGGCACTGAGATGTTCTTCTAATGAGGTTGTTTATTCATTTCTTATCTATTGCATAGCTGCACAGAGCATGCCTAAGTTAAGAAGGTGGAAAAATGGCCCTGAGTTGTGAATTCCAAAGCTATTTAAAGTCCAATCTATCCAATTATGAGTTACCAACTAACATGTTTTTACTTATAATCCAGTAGCTATTCATTTATTGTCTGCATTGTGAGTTTTCTTGAACCAATACCAAACTATCCAGACTTGTGAAGAAGAAGGAAGAAAGAAGTAGTAAAAACCCACACCCCAAATCCTCCATCTTGCTACTAATACATTACTAATAACTCATAAACCTTATTTTCTACATCTCTACATATTTGACCCAGTGACATAACAAATTGCTTTTTAATTACACAGTAGCAATCTTAGTGTGATCATCTGAAACGGGAAGTCTTTCCCAAGGCCTCAGGTCAAAGACTGTGTGCTTTTGAAAATCATTACCTGTCAATACTGAAAGATTAAAATTATCTGAACCCAGGGTTCCAATAGGGGCTCTGACATAAGCTCCACTTGCCTGCAAATCAGTAGCAGCAAAACAAAGACAAGTTAAGAAATATACTGCAGCTTCAGTAAAATGTGATAGGTTTGGATACCATGAATAAGACATGAATTCCTATTTGGGGTACACATGTTCCTTCTGTGAAAGTGAACAAATACTTCAGGTTGCAGATATGTGAAAGATGTCAGCTTTAGAAGATGTAGCAGGATTTTCTTCTGTAGGTCTCCATGTACTTTGCATGGAGGAGTGATAGACCACCACTTTTAATCCCTACATATCTGGTTTTTGTAAACGGTCACAGTAGTGTATCAGTAACTTGCAAAAGGTGTAATGACAGGAGCTGCACTGTGCATGTTGGACCCCAGAGTAGGATTCTGTTCTCTTCTGCCCGACCTCACAGATCTACATGTAGAAACATGCACTATGTATGACAGCTTCAGATAACCAGCCCGCAGCCAAAGAGGCTGCGAAAGTAGGGCTAGTCAAAAGTCTAAACTCTCTCCCTAGGTTACAGAGACAGGGAGGGTCTGTCCCATTCAGGCCCTGTGGTGGTATATTCCCCTGTTTGGTTTGTCCCTCTTAGTTGTCAATCTATGTTCCTTATATGGTTCAGTTCTAGCAAGTTCTCCCTCACTCGGTGCCTCATTGGCCCTGTTTCCCTGCTCCTCCCCTCATCTACCCTTATTGGTTGCTTGTACTGTTACCACGCCTTTTCTCCTCTCTTTTACCCTCATGTCATTAGTCCTCAGTGTTCTCTCCGACCCTTGTCTGTGCTGTATAAAACCTTGTGTCACCCTGTTCTTTTGGCTCTCCTTCCCTGACCCTCCAATAAACACCATCTTTTGGAACATCATAAGCAGAGTCTGCCTCAACACTCTTTGCCCCCCGTCTTAAGGTGCAGGGTGTGCGAGTGCAAAGCCAACGCACCCAGCTGTCTGGGTGTGATAAGGCCACAGCATGCCGCGCCGAGGCACCACCGGACGCAGGCCAGCTCTTGGGAAGGTTGCGGCATTTACCATCAGGGAGCGCGCTGCAACACCAGACACTGGAGGGTTTTTCTATTTACCTTTCACATGGCTAGAACTGCCTGCTAATGCAGGAAAAGAGGAATGAAAATATGGACACTAGTATAAGTGAAAAAATGGCATGTGGAGATCTGCCTTTAGGTTGTAAAAGCACTGATTGTATCTTGGTTTGAGTTTGCTGTATCAGTAGGACCTTAGCCTGGATACTAAGACTATTGTGTTTTTGTATCGTAATATGGAATTTGAAGTAGGAACTGCTCACGGTTAAAATATACCCACCCTCTCAAGCCCACTGGGGCTTTCATCATCTAATTGTTCATTGTGCATGAAAAATTCAGGCATGTCCCCAAGGACTGCTCTGCCCTCTCAGGGACCCATGGGAATCCTGCAAGCAGAAGGAAGGCAGAAGGCCCTGCATGTTGAAGTACTGCTTTTGTGAGCATGCTGATGAGCTCAGGGAGAGATGCATTTCTGGGATACAGGGCAGAGAGGAGCAGGGTGGATGAACTGAGAGCTCTTTTAAGATGAACATTGCCATGGAAACCACCGCCTTTCCTCTTTGTGTGCAGAGGTATGTTGGACACTTACCTCTTGTTAAGTCAAGCTCATATATCAAATCTGTGATGCAGAAGTGCCTCAGAGGTCACTGGGCTGTGCCTGCAGGAAGTCAGCACTGCCTAAATAGGGCTGATCCATCACCATGGTTAGGTGGGCTAAATAATGTCTGCCTCAGCTCTTCATGGTTTGTTGTGAGAGAGAACAGGTGTGATGCCTTGTTCAGGCCTGCTCTGATCCCTTCTGAGGAAGAAAGCCTGACCAAGCTGTGTGGGACAGGGAATCTGGATCTTGTTCTTAACTCTGGATTTGAGCTCCCTTTTGTGCTTTCATTTATCCAGCTGTAAAATAGCATGGATAACTTGGATTTTTTTGCACAAGTAAAAAAGATTGTGTCAACAACACTTATGATAAGAAATCCTGCATAAAAACTCTCTAAGTTAATGAAAGAATGGGCACAACACTTGAAGTTGTTACATATGCTGAAGAAGAGGCATTTAGCACCTCCTTCTCTGTCCCTGCTGTCAGCGAGGGTTTTGCATGGCAGGACTGCCACTCATCATTCAGTTGCTGGTTTATTTGTCAAAGTAATCTTAAAATTCTCACCCTTTCTATGCAAATTTTTAAATTGTTTTTTGTTCCTTCCACTCTGGGACGTGGGATACAGGGTGTGTTTCTGTAAGAAGACACTGGAAGCCTCTGAGTGGATTGCCAGTCATAATCATCCCTCTTGGAGATACCTGAGCCTTGCAATAGAGCAAGTCAGTGTGGCATAGAGTTGGGCAGAGAGAACCTGTCTTCAGAGGGACAAGAAAGAAACAGGCTATAGCTCTTTGGTCAGATTTTCAGCTCCTGATTTGTTAATTTTGTAGGTGCTGGAAGGTGACCTGTATTTATAAACTGGTATCTGTTGGGTTCAGGCATGTAAATGTACCTGAAAAACCTGTCAGTTATTCTGGTGCTGGTTAGTTTTACCTAACAGACAGAGTATTATATAGTATCTTTTTATTTTGTTTTCCTGAATCTGCCTGTGGAGCTTTATAAATAATTGATCATTTTTTCTTGTTGAGATTTAAGTTAAGGAAATGTCAAAGAGACCAAATCGATGTTTCTGTTTATAAAGCTGTTTACAAATAGTACTTGTACTTTTCTAGTGCTTTGTTGCATATCTCCTTGATGCAGGTTAAACAAAATCAGACTGAAAATATGATCAAATATTGTGACTATACTTTACTTTCTATATTTACTGAGCTTTGGATTTCCTGTTTTAAAGATTTTTATTCTATAGAGAAAATGAAAGCTGGGATCCTGAGTGAAGAATTGGACTCCACAAGCTGGAATTCCAGGAAAAACTTTTGTTCTTGGTACCGGATATACAAATCTTCAGAATTCTTCCAGAGAATCACTCTTTTTGGCACATATTTCTTGGTCTTTGCTCTCTGTGTTTATGAAATGGAGACATCGTGTTTGCTTTCATCACATTAGAGGCAGCCAGCCTCTTGGCAGGATAAGGAAAAGTTGTTTCTAATTACAGTTTTCTTCATGCTAGTGCTGCTTTCAGATGTTGCTAATGATACAGCAATTTTTTTGACCCATCCTTTTAGTTTCTTGTGACCTCGTGTGCTTCCTTATTGCCTGTTGCAGTTAGTTTATTGCATCCAAAGATACAGGGAAAACAAAAGACCAGGATCCATTGATTTGGAAAGACTTGCATTCCCTGGGAACAAAGCTGAGCAGTTTCATTACTGACATTTAAAATAAGCCCCAACATGCCAGTCTCGAAGTTCTCTCAGCTCAGAGTAGGTGTAAATTAGGGAGGTGTGACTATTCTGAGATAATTTAATCTGTAGGGACCCTTCTGTGATCTATGTGAAATCTTCTAGTTGAATTCATATTAAAAAGTGAGGCTGTGGAGGTAAACTCAGAAAGTCCACGTGCAGTTCCTTTAATAGGAATCGTATTATTTATGGGCTGCCCTTGGGAAGACTCTAGAAAAGAGTAGTAATTGCTCACTATTTCTGTTTAATAAAGGATGTTTAACCTCCCTTAAACACTGTATATTACGTCATTGTAGAATAGTTTTCAGAAAGCCAGTATTTTAGATGGATTCATGGTAGTGAGGGTACAAAACCATAATAAGCATGTGTGGCAATTGTTCTGGAGTGTGATGGAGTTCTGTTGGGAACTTCAGTCATTGCTGCATGAAACAAAGCTAGATAATTGTTCTGGAAAAGCATAAAACTTGCAAGATTGGATATTTAACACCAAGAGTTTCTTTGTCTGGGGATAGATACGGTTACTATTTAAAAGTGACTCTGACAAAGAGAATAAAGCACTCAGTGTTCTGTCTTTGTGAACTGCAAAGACAGTTTTAAACACAAAACTAGTTTTTATCAGGGTGGAGAATGCTGAGAGCTGTGGATGATGGCAGAGAGAGTTTTATTGTGTTTCAGCTTAATGATGCAGTGCAGGAAAGTCAGTGCTGAATCAGAGCTGCTCTGTAATCATTCATCAGGGTCAGGAGAAGGGTGTTCTCTGCAGTGGGAACATGCTGTGCCTGAGATCCAGGGGCGATGTTACTGGCCAATATATGAGTGTTCTTCCAGGATAATTCTGCATAAGAAGCAGTAACAAGGGATAAACAATTTGCTGTCCTTGGACTTGGGTTCCTGCTAAAAAGGATTTGACAGAGTCCTTTCCATTGCACAAATGTCTATCTTGCAAGTGCAACATGTTTTCTTTAGCACATTGGCAAATACATATGAATAAAGATGCTGAAGCAATATGTAGGTTATCCCCTTTTCCAAAGAATCCCAGACAGTATGCAATTTTGAGGAAGCACCTTAGTTCTCAATAAAGTTCCAATTGAAAAAAGAATTGGAAATCTAGACAAACAAAAACACTCAGGCTCTGGCATTACACCTGCCCTACCACAGGCCCTTGGTGGTATTTGTCATCATTAAGAAAAAAAAGGAATGCAAGTGATATAAGTTCAAGTGCAGTAGCAATAGCTAAGAAAACTACACTGGGATAAATTTTACATGGAGGGAAAACAGAAGGCCAAAAAATAGTGTACTATTAGAAGTGACTAAGAGAAATATTGAAGTTAGGACTAAAGGCTTTGGAGAAGGGGTCTAGAGAAGAGAAGCCATGCTGGCTATGGCAATACTTTGTCCTGTGACCTTGAGTGAGTCTCCGTGAGCACAAAAAAAATTGCAAAGACAGTTGGACCACTCAGATTTTCAAAGAGATTGGATGGTTATACCTATCCTTAGAGATTCTCAATGATCTCTCACCAAGGAAAAAAGAGGATTTAGCACTCTATTTTGAGGAAACATAACTAGTAGAATAATGCTAGAGCATAATGGAGAGTGACTACATTCACCTAGTAAATGACATGGGGAAATTAAGAAGTTGATGACTTGCTGCCATTTACAAAAGAAAGCATTCAGCAATTGTTTTCTCTTTGGTAGAATTTCTTTCAAGTTGGGAAAGTGGGTTTTTATTTTCATAATTTTTTCTTTCTTATTTTTCCGAGGGACAGAGTACTTGCTTCTATTATTGATCTCAAAGCTATGATCTGAAGGCTTATGCTCAGGGTGAGCTGAATACAGTGAGGGACCATGGTGTTCTGTAGCATTCCCCTTGCCTGTTATGCAGAGAGGAAGACTCATTGAATGATCTGTTCTGTAAACGAACCTGTGTGTCATGATTTTGGCACTGCTGTACTGATTGTCTGTTAGTCAAGCGGTGAGTCTGGCCATTTGTTCTTGAGAGACCTGAATTGGCATTCCAGGGGAGGAAAGATGATCACACAGAATATTTTTTGGAGTGAGGGACACAACATAAATCCTCCTTGCAAAGGTTCTGTGGTCCCCCTCTCTACCTATAAAGCCTTGTGGAGTGGCACATTTGCAAAGAGGTGGGATGCATGGGGTCAAACCTCCCAAGGAGGAGCAGGAATTTGAACTCTGCTGCCCATGGCTCTGATGGGAATAAGGAATGTGAGCAGAAATGCATCTGGAGGCTATGTGCCATGGCCCTCACTAATACTTCTCTCTAAGGCACCTGTAAAGAAGTAGCATAGTAGTGTTATAGGTAACAGGCACTATTAACCATAGATTTTGCTGCATGCCACTGTCCTATTCCCCATCTGTGTTAGCAACAGAAATGCATGATGGAGTTGACTTAAACACTCTCCGGGAGCTGGTTTCATGACCACAAGACAGATGTGCAGAAAATAAAACTTTTATAGTTGTAAAGAATATTCAACAGAAGCCTAGTGAATAGCTTGCTAAAATCCTTGTGACATCCTAAATATATTTGAGGGCAGAAGACTGATAAAGTACAATGGGTCATAGCTAAAAGTCAGCCTTCCATGCAACATGTGAAACTTTCAAAATCAATTATAGAGACTTTATAAGAATTTGTCCTAAGTCAGATAGGGTAGGCTGAAACCTGTTAGGAAGCAAGTTATAGTCAGATGTGCCCCAGGAATAATAATAGCATTTAAGAACTGCAGGGAAATAAAGAACTATGGTAATTCAGTCCCTAGAGGAATACTCTAATGGGAGGGAAAGGAAGAAAAGAAATACTACATTAGCTAGTAGCTCAACAGGCTTTGTCCTGAGGGGTAATTCTTCCAGATGTGTCATGCAGATGATAAATTTGTTTTGCAAATTGTTCTGGAGACAATTTTTCCTTTAAAGAGAGATCCCATTCCAGGCATTTTCTTCTCCATAACTACGTCTTGTGCAAATGAGGAAAGCTCTGTTTTTAACTGAAACCTGGGGAGCCTGTTTTGTAATTGGAACAGAGGAAGAATCCCTAATGCTCACTACACTAGTTACTCTGCACAGAGCTTTCTCTGTTACCAAAATATCCCTGTCTGAAAGGTGGGGAAGGAGCTGAGCTTCTGGTAAGCACTGGTGGGAAGACAGATCCAGACATGAGTGCCTCAGTCTGGAATATGGTCCTGATTCTGTGGAAGGCTTCTAATATGATTTGAGGCAGTTTAATCAGTGTTCTCTGACTTACCCTAATGCCAAAGAGCAGTGATAAAGCCACTTGCCTCTCAAGGGTACTACAATGACTAACATTTTCTGAAGTATTTGGACATCAAAGGTGAGGAGTAGTAAAGAAAAATAGATTTTTTCTGGTTTGGAATATATTGTGTACAGTCTGTGCTTACTTAACTGTGATAAATGAGCTCTAGCATGTAATAGAGATCTGAAACTAGATCTTTTCAGTTATTAAAGTTATGTGTTTCTGGCCCTTCCTCTCATCCCTCTGATATACTGTTGTTATAGCAACAGTGTTTCTAGCAATAGATTAATATGAACTAGTAAACCCTCCTTGCACTTTTACCTCTTTTGGCTCTGTCAAGCTACTTTAATGCTTATGTTTGAGGTGTGGGGTTTTTTTAACCAGAACAAAGTTAATTATAATTTTGAGCAGTACCTCACTTGCTCAAAGAGGGCTGTCACAAAATCATCATATCTGCTGTTAAATACTGGGTTTTTTTTAACACAACTTGTATTAAATAACAGCACTTATTATTGTGCTACAACACCAGTGTTGTATTTCTTCTTTAATGTTCTAGAGTTGGACAAAGAGGACTTCGCAACACCCTTCTTGCAACTTTTAATAATCATGAATGAATGGAACTGGTATAATCAAGTTCACACATAATTTACTGCAAAGGATTTTATTTCCTTATATTTCATTATATTATATTTCATTATATTTCATTTTGCTGTCACACACCCTATTTATAAACCTCCTGCATTCCTCTGACAAGAGCCTCTGGAAGGAGGAGTTGTCTCGGATATTGCAGGATGTGCAGCTCCACACATAGCAATGCCAGAGCTTGCTGTTCATCCCCCATCATAAACAATAACAGCAAAGTGGCACTCTGACAGGATCATGAAAAAGTCATGAGGAATCCCAAAATAACAGATGGCAGTAAAGTGTTATTGGGTCTCCTAACCAAAAGGAATGGAGGTGTGTGTGATATTACAAGCTACCACATGGCAGACTGTAGAAAAGACAGCTTCATGATCTGCTCTTCTGAATCCTAACCACTGCATGTCACAGATAAATGAAAAGTAAAATTATTTAGAAGGAGAGGGTGTTTTAATTTTTTTGAGTGATATTTCACTACTTGGATGTGTTTACTCAAGTTGCAATATGAAATATTTTCTGAACAAGTAGAGTAGAAGCTTATGCATATTTGTGTCGTTCACGAGCTTGGTGTGGTCAGTTCTTTTCCTTAGTTGTGCCTCAAATCTTAGTTTTTATTACCTTGAACATACCAGTTCCTTCCTGTAAAAATGTCTAGAAAACATGGTCAAAGTAAAAAATGGTCAAAACTTGACATGTCATAATAACACTCCCTACTGAGTTATGTCTTTAACTTTCTTGTGTCTGTTTGGGAAACATTCCTCAAGACGGATTTGATCCGAAATGTTGTTTCAGTCTGAGGGTATGGGACCACTGGCCCCTGCTAAAGCTGCTAGTGGACACGGGCTTTTGGTTAAGTGACCATATAAGGAATGAGACTGATGTATAACCCATATAAGGACTGAAAATGTGTGATTGGTTGAGTGAGCAAAAGAACACCATATAAGGAATGAGACGGGTAACCGAAAAAAGGTATATAAACTGCATGTTCTCTCAATAAAATGATTTTGTTCATGCACAGCGTGTTTGCGTGTGCTGGCACAGTCCATGTCACACACGCCGACAAATGGTGCCTTCATGGTGTTACGCGGAAAAAGAGACTCTACAACTCAGGTATGTTTACTCAGCTGGGACGCACGGGGGAATAGTTCCTCCTAAGATGTGCGTACCCTCAGCGACTCTTTTCTCTATTTTTATCTTGTAAAATGTTACATATGCATTAAGTTTCACAATATGCCTATACATATTCATTATCTAGCCCCTCCCAGCCCCGCTTCATATTATAATGAGTCCAAAACTCATTTCCATGGGTTTTGCGCCTGCGCAGTGTTTTCTGGTGGTCACGGGCAGGGGTCTTCAGATGAAGTATGAAGTCATCCTCAATGCTGAACTTTTCACCTTTCTTCCTTACGCATGCTTTTTAGGTTCCTGGCCCAAGTCCAAGCCATTAGGCTGGTCTCAGCTGGTTTTGGGGTCCAGGAGTCAGGAGCCAAACCATTATTGCCCCTGTTTATCAGTGATTTGTTTCCCCTATTCTATTTTGACAAGCACAAAAAAATGTTAAGCAAGCAGCTTTTGTTAACACTTAACCTTTTTGCATTCTTTTGCATCAGTCCCCCCTTTTCAAGAAAAATTAGTAAATTCTTTAACTAATAGCAGGTTCTTCTAGCACGTTCCTGTGGAAGGTATCTCTCAGAGCTTTACCCTGTGCTTTTGACCAAGAAGTCAAAGTAGCCACCCGTCGCAACATTCTCCAATTCCAAACAACACAATAGACAAAACAAAGCTAACACTAACTAATATTAATAGAACAATAACGGGGTGACACAACGTATTTAGGATCCCAGTTGCAGTAGGTGACCATCCAAAAAGTACATCCCACCAATGATGACTTGCATCTTGTTTTATCCTTTGCAAGACTCTGCTTATTTCGTCGGTGCCATGATGAATTGTTATCAGGGTTTTCCTCCCATTTTCTTGGACTTCTTTTAAAATTTTGATTAATTCTTGGTGTTTCACTAATTATTTTACTAATGTGAGGTTCATCCCAATAGGTACAGGTGATAATTTGTGAAACATCGCATAATTGGCCTTTATTAGTTGGTGCGATGCAACTGGTGCTAAATAGGAAAAGTCACACCCAACAATCTTAACAAAATTACAGACACAAAAATTGGAATGATTCTTGCTATTTATAGTCATTTCATCTATCGTTACAGAAGTACAAGAAGTTCTTAAACACACAAAACCCTGACCAATATATACAAGCACAGTCTTTTGGTTAATGTCTGGATGAATTTCAAAATGACAAATGCCTTGCTCAGTATCAAGGCATATGTCTTGAGTATCAATTGTATTCCCTTCACAAATAAACCCCTCGTGTTCTCACATAATACAGTGTTCCAAATTCATGGTTTGCCACTTCCCATTCACCATTTGTGCCCATGCCCCATGGTCAGAAGGACAGAGTACTGTTCTTTCATGGTTTAATCCTAGTGCAAGAATGGGATGTATTACATATATTGAGGCATTACGTACGGTTAACACAAAGGCTGTGGCCA
>VZRJ01003493.1:0-66960 GCA_013397565.1 Ptilonorhynchus violaceus | reverse complement strand
GGCTGCACTGGAAAATGGTGAGGGTCCAGAACATCACCTGTACAGTGATGATATAGTANACAGTCCCACCATCTGCTATGGACTGATCCAGGCTGCACTGGAAAATGGTGAGGGTCCAGAACATCACCTGTACAGTGATGATATAGTAGTATGGGGGAACACAGCAGAAGAAGTTTTTGAGAAAGGAGAGAAGATTATCCAGATTCTCATGAAAGCTGGTTTTGCCATTAAACAGAGCAAGGTTGAGGGACCTGATCAAGAAATTCAGTTTCTAGGAGTAAAGTGGCAAGATGGATGTTGCCAGATTCCAACAGAAGTGATTAACAAAATAGCAGCTATGTCCCCACTGACCATCAAGAAAGAAACACAGGCTTCCCTGGGCACCGTGGGCTTTTGGAGGATGCATAATCTGGAATACAGTACGATTGTAAACCCTCTCTATCTTGTGACACAAAAGAAAAATGATTTCCAGTGGGGCCCTGAACAACAACAAGCTTTCAAACAAATTAAACAGCAGATTGCCCATGCAGTAGCCCTTGGGCCAGTCAGGACAGGGTAGGATGTGAAGAATGTGCTCTACACTGCAGCTGGGGAGAATGGTCATTCCTGGAGCCTCTGGCAGAAGGGACCTGGGGAAACCCAAGGGCAACCTCTCAGGTTCTGGAGTCAGGGATACAAAGGATCTGAGGCCAGCTATACCCCAGCTAAGAAACAGATTCTGGCTGCTTATGAAGGGGTTTGAGCTGCCTCAGAATTCTGTGATTGGCACTGAAGCACAGCTGCTTCTGGCACCCCAACTACCAGTGCTGAGTTGGATGTTCAAAGGGAAGGCTCCTTCTACACATCATGCCACTGATGCCACATCCACAAGTGGATCACTCTGATCACACAGCAAGCCCAGATAGGAAACCCTAATCACCCTGTGATTTTGGAAATCATAACAAACTGGCCCAAAGGTGAGAGTTTTGGAATGTATTCTGTTGCATTCGACTATGGGGAACTGCAGGGAGTCCTTTTAAGATGGATGGTCCAAGACAAAATTAAGTCAACCAAGACAAATATTATAACTGAGAACCGATTATTGGAAACAAAAAGTGCATAGTAAAGAGGAATAGAAAAGAGAGAAAATGAGGAAGCAAAAGATAAAACAATGGGGTGGACAGAGAGAGAGAGAGAGGGGAGACAGGGAGGAAAACTGGGCATTACCCCCAGAGCCTTTGGGATGTGCTGTTGCAGTCCAGCTGGCAGTGGGAGTGTGCACTCCCCACCGGGGGAGCCTGCGCATCTCCGGAGAGGTGCGGCTGCCAAGGCGCAGCTCCCACGGCGACGGGTGGCTGGACACAACAGGAGTGAGGGCTCAGGCAGGAGGTGCAGCACCCTGGACAGGGTCATGACGGGATCACGGCAGAGGGCTGGATCAGCGAAGCAGGGTTGGAAGCAAGTGGCTCAGGCAGGAACAAAGCAGGCAGGGGTGAGGCAGGCACGGTGTCGGGCAAGCATGCACAGAAGCAGGACAGGCAAAGGCTGCGGCAGGCGAGGGAGATGGCAGGGCAGGACACAAGCTAAACATGAGGCTCGAGGGTCAGCAGGTGTCCAGCCAAGCGTCCAGCAGTGTCCAGCAGGAGGGCAAAAGAGCCAAAAGGCAAAAAAAAGACAAAAAGGAAGGCCCAAGCTCGCGATACAGTTGCTTTCATACTCCCGGCTCCTCCCAGGGGCTGCTTGCTGGCAGGAGGCCATTGGCCCAGTCCAACATTCTATCACAGTCCATTGGTGGAGATCTTTCACCACTTGCTTGGAAGGCCTCTCTGGAGGGCAGTGTCCTTGGTGGTCTCCTACTCACTGCCTAGTCCATGGGAGATATGAAATGGCTGCCAGGCGAAGTCTCCCCAGAGGCAGGGCCTGCCTCCATCTTCTCCTAGTTGCCTGCTGCGTGAAGCACAGGCGTATGTCTCACAATCAATGTTGAGCCAAATCAAAATGGAATTGGTTCCTCACATCTTCCAAAGAAGAAGAGGAGCAGGTGACACGTGCTGAGGAGGCCCCGCGATATAACCAACTACCAGAAAATGAAAAGGGATATGGCCTCTTCACTGATGGTCCCTGCCAAATTGTAGGGACAAACTGGAAATGGAAAGCTGCTGTATGGACCCCCACATGGCAAGTCGTAGAAGCTACCAAGGGACAAGGTGGATCAAGTCAGGTTGCAGAGCTTAAAGCCATCCCGCTGGCTTTGGATATTGCTGAACAAGAGAAGTGGTCTAGACTTTATCCCTACACCAACTCGTGGATGATAGCTAATGCTCTGTGGGGATGGCTGAATCGACGGAGAAAGGCAAACTGGCAGTGCAGAGGGAAACCCATCTGGGTCGCTGAGATATGGGAGGACATTGCTGCCCGTGTAGAGAAGCTGACTGTGAAGGTCCATCACATGGATGCCCATGTACCCAAGAGTCAGGCCAATGAAGAGCATCATAACAACAAGCAGGTGGATTGAGCTGCCAAGGTTAAGGTATCTCAGGTGGATCTGGACTGGCAGAAAAAGGCAGAATTATTTCTGGCTTGTTGGGCCCATGATGCCTTTGGTCACCAGGGAAGAGATGCAACATACCGATGGGTTCATGAACAAGGGGTGGACTTAAACACAGCCAGTATCTCACAGGTCATCCATGACTGTGAGATGTGTGCTGCGATGAAGCAGGTTAAGCGGGTAAAGCCTCTATGGTATGGTGGACGGTGGTCAAAATACATTTATGAGGAAGCATGGCAAATTGACTATATCACACTTCTCCAAACCTGCCGAGGCAAGTGCTATGTGCTCACAATGGTAGAAGCAACTGCCTGGAGACCTACCCTCTGCCTCATGCTACTGCTGGGAATACCATCCTGGGCCTTGAAAAGCAAGTCCTGTGGAGACATGTTACCCCTGAGAGAATTGAATCAGACAACGGGACTCATTTCAAAAACAGCTTTGTAGACACCTGGGCCAGAAAACACAGTATTGAGTGGATGTACCATATTCCCTATCATGCACTGGTTGCTGGGAAAGTTGAACGATCCAATGAACTGCTAAAAACCACCTGAAAGGCACTGGGTGAGGGGACCTTCAAAAATTGGGAGCTGCATTTAGTGAAGGCCACCTGGTTGGTCAACACCCGAGGCTCCATCAGTCGAGCTGGTCCTGCCCAGTCAGAAGCCTTGCATACCGTAGATGAAGTCCCTGTGGTACACATAAGAGGTATGTTAGGAAACACTATTTCGATTAGTCCCACCTCAGGCAAAGGCAAACCCATCCATGGGATTGTTTTTGCTCAAGGACCTGGTTACACTTGATGGGTAATGCAGAAAGATGGGGAAACTCGTTGTGTACCTCAACAGGACCTAATTTTGAGTGAGAACTGTCTGTAAGGTTTCATTGTATATATATAGGTATATAGTTAAAGAAGGGTATTAATTTGGGCATGTGTAGACAGTGTAGAATAAGGGCTGGATAATGTCATGGTTACAGGAGAAAGGGTGCTAATATGTGTGTAACCAAACTGTGTATTCTACTCCCATGTACATAATTTCTGATGAACTGTTAATGAGGGGTCGTTCACAGTAGCTGCCCAGTGCACACCTGATCCTTCAGGCTACAAACTGGGTGTTAAATGAGAAGAGGCAGACCCTTTGAGGCGGGGTAGTGTTTATTTTCACAAATGATAACTCCCTCCGGGGGAAACACCAACACAGTTACATCCATCCTGAGGAGGTCATCTCTACTAATGGGCCATAATGGCTCAGTGGCATGAGCACAATGGTCACCTGTAACAACCTAGGCCATCAACGACTCCCAAAAATATCCTATGACTCATAGGATTATATGATTCCATTGTGAAACTAGCTGCCCTGGGGGAGGTACTGAGCATGCCTGCCTGAATCTGTGCATATATACTCTCAAGGTTTGGGGACTTGGAGTACCACCACCACTCGATGGACCCAGAGGAGGACCAGACCTTCCATGGTGTTGGAAAACATACCAGTTTAAAAATTTTTTATATATTACTTTAGTCAGGTTTGTTCACCTTTGCCTCGGGGGACGGGAACTAAAACTTCTTTCCAGGGCATTGTTTCTCTAGGTTAGGCCTGATGGGCTTAGCATTTCAACAGACTGGGAGTAGCCCCAAGAAGATAAGGCCATCGACGGAACATCAACAGAGCATCAGCGGCCATCTAGGAACGTCTACCCCAAACTCTGCCTCTGGCAGAGTTGGAGACATCTCCTCCGGAAAAGACTGATAGGAAAATCAAAGAATGAAGATCTAATTAACATCGGAAGTGAAGAAATCTGGATCCAACAGGAAACCAAATACTAAGAACTATGCAACTTGGGACCAATGAATACTGACCCAATTCATTTCTATGAGTTTTGACTGTATAAAGTTTAGGGGAAAATCCTGTAAAAGGTGTGTCATGGAATGATTCTCTCTGCTCACTCGGGCTATGTGTGGATGAGATTATTTCTGTGGTACATCCTAGCCAGAATAACATCCTGGCCAATAATAAAGTAATGTGTTGACTCTCTAATACTAAAAATGTTGTTGGAGAGTTTTTGTTTTTCCTGCAGTTTCGGTGACAATGGGACCACCATTTTCAATAAGACTACAACCACCACCTCAACAGGACTGCAACCACTGCTTAATTGGACTGCAACCACCACCCTGACCAACACGCTGCCAGGTTTTACTCTGACTTTGTGGGTTTAAGCCAGTTTTTCTGTATCATTGCATTTACTGTAATATTTCTATTAAATTGTAACTCCAACCTGAAATATCTCCCAAGGTATTTGTGCGGGGTTCATTTTTCCTGCTGGTTTACTCTCAGACCAGCACAATGGCTCAGAAATATGTGGGAAATCTTTGGACGGTTTCCATGGTCAATAACAGTAGATTTCACCCTAGATGTTGGAACCCAGAGATCAAATAATAATTATGATCTTTCAATATTAACAGGTAATGATTTTCAGAATCATACAGTGTTTGATCTGAGGCCTTGGAAAAGACTTCCCTTATCTGATGATAGCACTAAGATTTCTGCTGTGTGATTAAAAAGCAATTTGTTATATCACTGGGTGAAATATGTAGAAATGTAGAAAATTAGGTTTATGAGTATTAATAATGTACTAGTGGCAAGATGGAGGATTTTGGGTGTGGGTCTTTACTTCTTTCTTCCTTCTTCTTCACAAGTCTGAATAATTTAATCATTGGTTCAGAAAGCCCGCAATGCGGACACTAAATGAACAGTCACTGGATTATGAGTAAAAACATGTTAGTTGGCAAATTATAATTGGATAAATTAGACTTCAAATAACCTTGAAACTCACAACTCGAGGCCATTTTTCCACCTTGTTTACTTAGAGAACATTCTGTGCTGCCATGTTGTAGATAAGAACTTAATAAACAATCTAATTAGAAGAACATCTCAGCATCTCCTGCATTTTGCTCCAAACTCTGAGCAAAAAACTTTCGGAACAGTAAAGGTAGAAACAGAAACGGGATTTTATCAGCAGTAGAGGACTATTAACTTTACATTCTGTCCAAAGGTTTGCTGACTTCTGCATGAAGTCAGAAGATCTTGCCTCAGCTCAAATTACAGGGCAAATTTTGTCCCAGATCCTAATTGCTTGGTTTGCAAAAAAAAAAAAAGAAACCTTTAAATCCTAGACCACAGTTTCATATGCAGTGATTACATTTTTAATAAAATAGAGATGTTTCAAGTACTTCACAGCAGAAATGTAATACAAAATGTTAATATGTGGAAGATGCAAATTTGATCCTTCAGAAATAAAGTATTATAAATATTAGCCAATATACTAAAGCACAAGTTATACCAGGTAAATAGAAGTCTATCAGTGAAATATCCTGTGTGTCTTCATGTCATCTTACTAGAATGCAAATTAAATTTATCTATATAAAACCCGCTTTTGTTCAAACATGCAGTGTTTGTTAAAAAATGCATATATTAGTAAAAATAGAAACAGCAGATAGTAACAGGAACTGTTACCATATTTATTAGTTAAGCAAGTTACCCAACTGACTAGTAGCAATGTCTAAATTTGTAAAACATGTTATTAAAATATTCTATGTCAGTCTTTTACAGCAAAGTGATTTGTGCCTATAATAGATTTGCCAAATGTTTGGCTAGTGATTCGAATTTCCTTGGCTAAATCTTATATTAAATCAATATGCATTTTTAAAATTTCTGACAAGATGTATATAACCAGTTACTGCTTCCCTCTTGCACTAACCCTGCTGCTGTTGCAGAATGTAGGAAATCAAGATATAGCATTATCATTCTGTACTTTTCATTGTATTTTTCAAAATGCATACTGATGAGGCTTAATAGGCAGATGTGTGAAGACTGAAAAGCATTTTACAATCAGTAAAAGAAATACTCCTTTCTGTACTATTGTGGGTTTGAGTTTTTCAAGGAATTTCTCTCCATCTGTTACATGGCAGGGAGATCTGTGAGGGGAGGAGGGTTGCCCGGGAGATGAATGGGCGATACTTAAGAGACAAAAGATGTAGTCAGGGCATTGACATAGCTTTGGAATGGGCGAGGTGGGGGAAGAGGTGTGGTTTTTGGCAGTTAGCTGGGTGTGGGCAGTCTCTGCTCGGCTTGGAGGGGAGACGGTTGTGGGGTTTGGAGCTGGAAAAGTGCTTTTGCTCAGATTAGCTGCTACTGCTGAACTTTTCCTTGCTGCTTCCCCTCACGCTGGTAAACCATCACTTGCAGGAGCGGCCCGTGGACTGGGACTTTACAACACTCACCCTCACTAGGGGAGAGACCCTCACCATCTGCGTGGGTGTCTCAGGAAAACTGGGCCCCCCACCTCCTCCCTCTCTGCAGAGGGAGCACCTCCTGGATGCTTACTGGGACCTCGGCTGCTGCTGCCATCGCCAGGGATAATGCACCAGACACGTAAGAGCCAGGGGAAAACCGAATCCCACCCTCCACCTCCTCTCCCTCCCCAAGGGTGCCATTACCCCTTCCCAGGAAGGCTCAGGGCTTGCCCTGGCTCCCTCTGAAAGCCACCAGATCCAACAGCGCCCCCTGGAGCCATGGGGGAGTCAGTGCAGCCCCTCTGCCTCAACAGAAGCAAACAGCGCACCCTGCCATTTGTGCCTGTAACTACCCCAAAAAGGGAAATTGCTCAATGGACAAAAAAGGCCGTTATTGGGCTTTCTGGTTTTTGTTGGTGCTGTTTGTTTATCTCATTTTATATATACATATATAATGAGATAAACTGCAACAACAAAACTATATATATACACATTAGGAGATAGATAGATAGATATGAATATCTATATCTACATCTATATATCTCCTAGTAAAGAACTGTTATTCCTTTTCCCATATCTTTGCCTAAAAGCCTCATAATTTCAAGGTTATAATAATTTGGAGGGAGGAGGTAATCTTTTTCCATGTCCTTGACAGACATCAGTCTTTTAAACCAGGACATGTAGCAAATTAACCTCTACTCCATAAGCTTCCCTTAACTGCTAGTAAGAAAGCCTTGGAGTTTATTTTCACATTCTATAACTTCTAGAACACTAAGATTATCAGAGTATACAAGACACCAGAGGAAGCAGAACACAACACTACTCTTGCAATCAGTTTATAGGATCATAACCCCAGTGAATCAACGGGCTTCCTGGTATATGAATGTCATGGGACTTTTCCTTGATCTCCATGTAGTTTCTTCTGCTTCAGAAACCAGCCCTGGATTTCTGTTCTTTCATGCCATTGCAATGTGGAGGACACATCCCAGAAAGAGTCAGAAATTGGCATGGAAATGTCTGTATTCTCCTTTCACATATAACTTCCAGGATTTCTGAAATGAAATCCAAGTATTGATAAGCACCATCCACTAATGGGTTTCAAAATGATTTAGAAAAGGTGGAAAATCATTAATTTACTCAGGATGATCAGCGAAGCCAGGAACAGAAATAACATGCTTGAGTTTACATTTAGCAACTGGGCCTTAGGGAGTCATACTTAATCCTACTGTTCCTTCCACTGTGAATTTGGTCACACTGTGGCAGGAGTTTTGGACTGATCTAGATAGATATATGGCCTCATCTGATCAGCTCTAGTGGCACTTTTCCAGGGTCCTCTTTGACAGTCATAGATAGAATATTCTAACAAATGTCCCAAAAATAGTATAGCCAACCCTGATACTGAATGCTAGCCATTAGGAAGTCTAAAATGGAAAATAGAAATTATTTATTGCATAGAAATAACAGATATATAATGGAATGACACTTGAGTGAACAAGGATGTTACAGATGTATTCACAGTGAGGCAAAAAACTAGCCTTATTTCTGTTGCATTAAAAATTTGTTAATTAATATATTTAGTATCTGTTAGATGTGTGTGTGTGTGTACACAAAAGAGGTGGAAGGATTAATTTGTTGGCATTTCTTCAAATTACATAGCTAAAGCACAGTTATTTATTAATTACAAGTTCAATTGTAGAGTAGTAATACTTTTTGTTATTACCAGTTACCACTAATTTCCTGGTTGTATTATTGTGTGCCTAATTATGGTGTAATTACAACAGAGTTAATTTGTAACATTAACGCACTCATTAAAAGTACTTTAATGAGAAAAGACAATGAATAATACAGTTATGTAGTGAATTACCCAGTAATGTTAATTAATTCTAGTTAGTTATTGAAAGGGAGCTTGCAGAGCAATTCTGCTGTAACTGCACTGCAATGAAAGTACCTCTATTGTAAACCACAGTTAGGTTTATTCAAGGGTTGAATGCATTCCATTAAAAACAAATAATGCTGTTAAACTCTAAAAAAAATATTTGAAGCCATGTATATAAAATTCTTCAAGATGTTGATGCAACTCCACATAAGTAAAACAAAGGAACAAACAACCACAACAACAACCACAACAACAACCACAACAAACCACAGATAAAAGTTCCAGATATTCTTGTCAGACAGGTAGGTGATCTTGACCAGAGATGCCAGAATTAAATTATTTTAGGAAGAGAAATTAAGGCATTCTCATAGGATTGAACCTCACAAATTTCAGCAGTGCTGATAACACCTGGCAAATTCCTTCACCTTCCCTGTCTCCATCAGGTACCCTGTGCTAATCCAGGTTGTGTCTAGGAGAAAATATGAGGAGGTATCCAGGGCCTTGGACACCCTACCTCTTCCCCCAGGCCTCACAGCAGGTAATTGTGTCCCACCCATGATGTCACACCTGACATGGCTTCAGCACTGCACAGGTGCAGAACAGATCGAGGCTTCCTCTTCTGCTCTCCCTCCCTCCCTTCCACACTGGAGACAACCTCCAGAGGCATAGATAGATGCCCATGCT
Organism: Ptilonorhynchus violaceus; assembly: GCA_013397565.1. NCBI lineage: Eukaryota > Metazoa > Chordata > Aves > Passeriformes > Ptilonorhynchidae > Ptilonorhynchus > Ptilonorhynchus violaceus. The sequence goes on along the minus strand of VZRJ01003493.1, from coordinate 57,582 downwards.
GGCCCAACCACACTTCTCTCTGCCTTGTGCCAGCTCCTGGCAAGCCTGGATGGAGCCTTTCCCACCCAGAGGCACACGTGGTCCTGCTGCCAGGGCCCTTGGCTAAGCCTGCCTTGCCGGGCAGATTTCCCCAGCACCTCTCCATCCAACGGAGATAGACTATCTGGGGAAGCTGAGGAGCGAAGGCAGGAGAGCAGAGCAGCCTTTTGGTCTCGATGTGCCACTGGGCTGATGCTGCTGCTTTCCAGACTAGGACATTTCCTGCTGCAAGTATTTATAAACTGGGGCCTTTCTCTTTGTAACAGTCAAAACTTTGTGAAGAAAGGTCAGATCGGTACAGAGCTTTTTCTATGTTTTTAGCCTATTAGAACCAAAGTGCACAAATACAGATAAACTGCAGCTTTGAAAAGCTTAAAGTCATCTCAGAATATCTATTTACAGTTTGAAAATAAAATGTTCAGATTCATAAATCTGTTTGCTATGATCTACTAAGCTGCATTGCATGGTCTTAGGGCAGCAGTATTAGCAGTACACTGCAAACCCACTGTGCTGCAAGATATTCCTAGTTAACTTTGTACTCCGTGAGAGAAACTAAGCATACTCACACACTGTGAGTCAGTCAACCTGTTCACTAACTTGTTATTCAAATTAACCTACTCATTTCCCCACATCTATGACACCCTCAAGCACTTCCTCTCCAGTTTCAGGCCATGCTGGAGGCAATGCAGAGTTCAGGCAAGTAAATATTCCCCCAAAACTTCCATATTAAAGGGCTTCAAATTCCTCTTGGTGACTCATGTATACAAAATTTCAGTACTGAAACATTCAGTGTTTCAAAAACCAAGGTCTTGCTCTGTTTCTCTTTGTATTAAATTTCTCATTGCTGAAAGAGTGCTATGGAACATAGTTATTAATGCAAGTGGGATTCTCAAAAACATGCCAAGGAAGGAGGGGGCAGGGGAGGGGGGCCGAATGAGAAAGGAAGTATTTTTATTTTCTGTCTCATAAGAAAATGACTATTTACATTCTTAACCAGACCAGTCATTTGAGTATACTAGATTTATTAGTTATCTAGGACTACCTCTTTTATATTTCTTACATAAACATTCCAAGTATCTCCACTGAGCTGCATCACCAGTGTTTGTTTCTTAGCTTCAGTCAGACTCCTATGTTACATGTCAAACAGAAGACACTGAAAAGCTTTGTGGCCATGAAAAATGAGGACACAAGATGTTGCTTATTGCTAAATCTGTCCTTTTGACTAAAAGCTTTGAGACTCTGACTGTAAATGTAAAATATTCTTCATTATACTGTGTCTAAAAGGAATGTGTGCTGAAATCCAAAATTATTTCACCAAAGGCAACTGCTTTTATTAAACTCTCAGCCAGAAATAAACTGATGAAACTCTTTTGAATTCCTTAATAGCTTGTGTTCTAGATGTTACTTTTGTCTAGATGTTACACTTTTGCTTGCATATTTTAACGCCTAGATAGCACATCACATTTTCTTTTCACTTTAATCTTTAAATTAGTATAAATTTGAGGTGGGTTTCATTTTTTAAGAAACTAGTTCTTCTGCAGCCCAGAGCACTGATTTAAAATCTTCAGTTGAAATCTGTTCACAAATGTAGGCTAGAGAAAAGCTGCCTTTCCACTAACTACTATGTACTTTATTTTTCATGGACTGATTAATGATTTAGAAAGGTATAAGTGAAAGAGAGAAGAATCAGACTGCAGATCTTCTGTGCAGTTCTCATAAATGTCATTTTTTTACCAAAAAAAAACCCAACAATAAAATGCAAATTACAAATAAAAAAAATCTTTGAAATGCTTTAAAATTAATTTTGAAAAAAAAGATCTTTTCAGACATATTTATAATTAGGACTATTTATATCATTTTCACACAAAGAAACTGAATACAAGACTTGCGTATTTCAGAGGAAGCTATGTTTGAAAAATGGGGATTGTAAATTATGGAGATTTTTAGTAAATGTTAAGGACCAATCATCAAAATCCCATTTATTATAAAAATAAATTTTGAGAATGGACTTTGCCTACATTTTTTGGATTATTGTTTCCCAGGTTTCATCTTAATCTTTGGTTGTAAATGGCCTTGTGTCTGGACCATCGTTATGCAACTGCAGCCCGGGAGCCACAAGCTCTGCTCTGGTCAGTGGGATGAGCCTGGAAAAGAGACAGGACACTGGATCTTTCTGCTGTGATCAGCAGCTCTCCCTGAGCTGGTGCAGAACATCTTGCAACTCTTTTCCCAATATTATTTATATACAATAATAATATAAGATTGCAATAATAAGTCAACCATCCCCTGCCATCAAGTGCTCCCTTTACATCTTTGAAGGAGTTGGATGTGGGAGTCTGTCTCAGTTTTGAGACAAATTTAAGAGAGAAACACTTTGGACTGAGTCTTTCTCTCCAAAAGGGTTCCAAAAATCCCCTTTTTACCAACAGTGAATGAATACCAATAGACGAAAGTGAAAAAAAAATTAAACGGTTTATTAACAAACAGAATGTCTGCCCACCCAAGCAAGGGAAAACAAAAGGTAAATAACTGTTAAGCACTAAACTGTCAGAACCCACTTCCCTACACACACACAGAAACAAGAACCAAAACAAAAAAAAGTGTCCAGAGTATGGAGGAAGTGCAGGAGGAGTATACCTTTCCCAACAAGTGGTCCAAAAATGGCGCTGGCTTTCGACGTGGAAGGCAGCAAACTCCCCCACAGAGCGGTCCTGCAGCAGAGAAGAATTCCAGTGGCTATCTGGTGTCGACTTTTTCCATCTCACAGCAGTTACGGCAGGCGAAAACAGCTGGGCTGGAGCCTTTCGGTGTGCTTCTCTCTCTCCAGCTTGGCTCCCCATGGCTTGGGGGCTGGGGTGGAGCGGCTTCATTCCCGGCGATCTCTCTCCTGCTGATTTCAGAGCAGCAGCCTGTTCAGTTCAGCTGCCAGCAGCCAGAAAAAAAAAAAAAATGCTGCTCAAGCTTCTCCAGTCAAGCGAAAAGGAAAACTGTTTTGCTTGGACCAAAAACTAAGTCATCCAAGCAGAGAAACCACGCTGCTCAGTGCCACGGGAAAAAAAAACCGCGCTGCAGCACAGGGGTCCGGCAGGGGCAGGCCTGGTCTTGACTCTCAGGCAGCAGCTGCTGCAGCACCGCACAGCAAGGCAGGCGTCCGGCAGAAAACAGCTCCGGTCTCCTCTCCCTGTACATGCAGCAGCCACGTTCCTGATCCCGGAACCGGAACAGAGCCAGGGACTTCCCGGTCCCCCGAACCGGAAGAGAGGCCAGAACTCCTCGCCCTCCTCCCTGCGAGGATCTCGGCCGGGATCATGTACCTACCAGCTTAGGGGGTGCAGGGGTGGGGGTAGAAAGAGAAAACAATAACAATTTTTGGGCATAAGCAGAGGACCATGGAATAGATTATCATAATAGATCACTCCAGGACAGAGTCCATGTTGTAATTTCTAACAATTAAACTGATGCCCAAAAAGATAGGCCAAAGATAAAATGTGGTAGACTGGTGTCTACCGAGCAGGTACTTCTTTATTACAGCACCGGTGGTGAGCGGGATCTCTCCACCTAACTCACCCACCCTTGTCATGTGTCGTGGCTTATTTATACAGTAGGTACTGCTGAATATCATTATGTCATTACAACATCATCATATACGTGCCGGAAATAATTTACATACTGTTATGGCATGGCCATAAATAGTTCTTTTTCACTGCACTTGCGCCTCCCCAATTTAGGTGGTCTTGGGGGTCTTCTCTGATGAAGGCTCAAGGTCTTCCTCGCATCTGAACTTTTCTTTCAACTTTGTCTTCAGAGCATGCGCAGTTATGGCGAAATACTCCTTTCTGGATCCAACCAGTCTGAATTCTTTCACTTCGTGGATAATCGGCTTTATCTCTGCCAGCTTTTCATCAGTACGTCCTGTAGCTTTCTAATATAGCTATACTTGACTAGTTTATAGCTTTACTTGTCTGTCTTGAAACTATCCACCTGGTGAGTTTCTGCTTATTTAAACACTAAGCAACTAATTAGTTACATACTGACTATTACATTGTATAGAAAGTTGTGATATAGGTATAATTCAGGTTATATAGATATATTCAGATTATATAGGTATATTCAGGATATATAGATATAAAAAGCTATAATTCAGATAGAAAGTTATAATTCAGGTTATATAAGCATCTTGTAACTTTGACACAGGTCATATAGACATCATTACCACGAGGTTTTTTTTAGGTTTATGTTTTCTCAAAATTCCTGGTGCTGTAAGCAGGAAAATGAAAAAGGAAAATATGAATTTTAATTATTATTCCAAGCTTTAAGAGGGAAAGCATGTGAGTAATTACATCTGAAATGCTTAAAATTAAAAGCAAGATTATTTTTACATTTTTTAATATATAATTTTTATATATGTATGTATGTGACTTTGAGGTTTTTGGGTTTTTTCATTTTTTATCCCCTTTTAACATTTCGGATTAACAACAGCAAAACTCATCAAAGCTTCATTGTGTTCAAATACATATGCAGATAAACTGTAATTTCTCCCTTAAAGGTCTTCAGTGTTTTCTCTGCCATTTTCCAAGTGTTTTTAAATGCTTCAAAAACATTTAATATATTCAAAAGTAAAAAGAAGAAAAAAACTGACTAGTATAAATCTATTAATGTTGAGACATCAACTAAAAATCACGGGCCAGATTTGCTTTACTGTCAAGATTTAGCCAAGAAGTTCTCTTAGCATCACTAGGTGACATGGCCTAAATGCCTGTGCCCACCACACAGAATTATCAGACCTTGTGTAAATTTAAACCATCATCAAATTCATAGATTCTGAATCATTAATTTGAGCACTACCAAATAAGTACTTTGAATTTATACTACTCCAGATTAATTTATTGTAAAAAATAGCAGCACTTGATGTTATGAATTTCATGAAAACAACTATTGCTAAGGTCCTCTTTCTAGAGAATCAAGTAGTAAAAACAAACAAACAAACAAATAAACAATACATAAACCACCACCAAAAAAATCCAGGGGGTGACTTGGAGCTGTTAAGAGTACAAAGTGTGCAAAGATGGAAAAATATGGCTGCTATACTAATCTTGCTGCCATAGTAACAGTCCATTTCAACCAAAGAATCAGAGCACCTTGTATTTTTAAGAGGTTGACAACTGAAAACTGAGCAAATATGGTTACTAAAAAGTTACACGAGCAGAAGCTGTAATACCCCAGTTCAAGAAGGGTGAAGACCTGAAGGATCAGAAGATAAGCAAGGAAGTGTTCTACAGAAGCACAACAACTTTTTTAAGTGTGCTTTTTTATTAATGATGAACTCAGAACAGTCCAAATAAAAATAGAATAACCCATTAAAATACCAGATTTTTCTTGATCCAGGATTATACAGTTTGAGCCTTCCTCTTATGGGTATCAAGAAAGTAAAATTAAAGAAAACACAGAAAAGCAGGTTGAGTTATATGGGCAGTGTATAGTGCAGATGTACAAAATCAACAAGCAACAACTCCAAGAATTTGAGGTTTTGTCATTATAAGCTATTATTTTTTCGTTGATTTGATGGAGCTTTTCTGATTTATGCCAGCTGAAAACATGACCTTTATTCTTCAAACTATTTGGTTTAATTTTACTCACTGGAAATGTTTTGGCAAATTACAACTACAAAGTGGGAGTAAGGTCAAATGAGGAACAAGAGTTTTTCATACTTCACTCCTTAGTACACAATTAATTTTAAGGGTCTTTAAGGACTGAACTATATTGTATCTAATCAGAGAGAGAAGTTCACCCAAAGTCTTCTCAGTTTTAGCTTAAAAATGGAAATATTTGTACACACCACCCACACACCACACAAGTCACTTGCTTCCCACCAGCTGACATTGATGAAAAAGAGGTTTATGGTTGGTTCTGGTAAGCTTGAAGATCATAACTCCAGTGTCTATAGGCAATCTTCACGTACAGACCAACTTTAAGCTAACTAGAATTGACCCAATTTCTGTCAGCAGAACAAGTATATGTCATATAAAGCACATATTTAAGTGTTTTTGCTAAATGGGGGGCTACTTAAGATACAGTGAAGAGAAATAAAGGCACTCAAATATGTCAGGCAAAATTTCACTCATTCTGAATTATCTACTTAATCTCTAACAAAATCTAAAATTTTTTATATACTTAATGTGATGAAAATAACCTGTAATGGTGTAAAGGAGAGAGAGATGGATAGATAGATAGATAGATAGATATAGATATGATATGTATATTCAGTAAAATGTATATTCAGTAAAATTAAGCTGTAGATTCTGTGACACAAAACTTCAAAACTGTAGAGTTACAATTTTCACAGAAATATCCTACTTCTGATGTTTTACATTTACACATTAAGATGGATAAGATTTTTATTATATAATTGCAGAGTGGTGAGTAATAATGCTAGATTATTTGACCTTTCTTCTAACATGTCTCAGATTCTATAAAATTTTCCACTTAATGGATAAATGTGCCAGTAAAAGAACAGAAGAATTTGGGGTTGTTACTGTCAAACAGTAAGATGTCCTGATTTCTCTACCACAATTTTTTATGAAATCATAATAGAAAAATCTACCTAAACTGAAACTAAAGAAATTCTATTGCAATACAAACATAGAAAGCAAATGGTGCAAACACAAAAAGTTGCAGAAGTTTGGGCTTTTCTATCATGATTTGCTATGAAAACATTCTCTTTTGAGTTGTTCTTAGACTTATTAGGTGTGTCCAACAACAGAAAAAAACAGAACACTAGAGATGTTGAGATTTCCATCTTGAGTGATTTTTTGCCTAAATACAACTGCAACAGATACTTTTGCCTTCTCAAAACTGTAATGAAAGTTCGCAATTACTGTGTTCAGAGGTCTTGTTTCAGTTATGATTTATCATCCTTTACTCACAACCCTCAAAATGTACATGTAAAATAAACAACATAATTATGAGTGAATGGAATGAAAGTTGGGTTTAGTTTTGTTGGAGGTGTGGTTGCTTCTTCAGTATTAATGGCATGTAACTCACAATGGAAAATATATATTCTGAAATTCATTCTTTACTTTGTACCTGTTCTTCATAGTGCTGAGAAAATGAATTATCATTAACATGATGAGATAAAACCCAAGTTATCAGGATGTGGAACTTCAAGTACTCACACAAATGCAATTTGAATTACACAATTTCAATGGAATATTTCCAATTATAGTTGTTATATAAAGCATGAGATACTTATGGTGCATTAAAAATACTGCTTTCCATCTCAGTGTGTTTTATATTCTGCACCAGTTACTGTTAAGTTCAGACTACAAGCCCATTATCCACAGCCTATTCATCCATCCATAGCAAAGTAAAAATATTGGAGTGCTTTTAAGCAGCCACGCAATGTGTGAAGATAGGCTGCATCAGAGTGGAGAAGATATACAGCTGCTTTTTATTATGGATGCATACAGTTACAGTAGCAACCTACTGCCAACCTAGTGAAACAGCATAAAAACAGTGTAAAAATTAATCTGTGACCTTCACAGATGGGTAGCTAAGATTCTCTAGTGTGGGGTTGGTGTGACTTTGTGACCCAGACCACTGCCCTGAAGAGGCCAGGGTCTGCCCTACAACTCTGCTTTGCTCTCAGTTCTCTCCTAGATGCTCTGAATTTGCTGAGGGGTGATGCTATGTGGCAGGGGATGTAAACCAGCAACAACCAATAGCACAGGTGGAAGAGTTAAATGTCACAGAATGGACTAAGCGCTGCATTTCAGAGCTGGATGTGGTTGCACAAGCATCTCTTGTCAGAATCAAGTGTGCACACCCCGTCACCCCCAGTCTACATTTTCCTGCTGGTGAAGGCTTCATGCAGCAGAGAATGATGTTACATATTCTGGTGCTCAACGGTTATAAAGTATTACTCCCACCCCCTCTTCACAAACAAAAAGTGGTCAGTTCCCAAAAACTGTGAACAATCTCAAATAGGGAAGAGCCGGGTGCAAGAGGACGCAATATTATTTTAGAATCATTAAAGTTGGAAAAGATCCCCAAGTTCATCAAGTCCAGCCTGTGACCAATCACCACCATACCACCATATGAACTAAACCAAAGCACTAAGTGCCAAGTCCAGTAATTTCTGAGCCTGACCCCCACATGGCTACACACTCCTTTCAGGGAGTTTGCAGAGAGCAAGAAGGTCCCCCCTGAGCCTCCTTTTCTCTAGGATGAGCCCCCCCAGCTCCCTCAGCCACTCCTCATCAGACTTGTGCTCCAGACCCTTCCCCAGCTCCGTTGCCCTTCTCTGGACATGTTCCAGCACTTCAATGTCCTTCCTGAATTGTGGGGCCCAGAACCGAATGCAGGACTTGAGCTGTGGCCTCACCAGTGCCCAGCACAGGGAACAATCACTGCCCTGGTCCTGCTGCCACACTATTGCTCATACAGGCCAGGATGAAACTGGGTACCTTGGCCACGTGGGCACACAGCCTTCCTCCTTCTTGAAGAACCACTCATAAAATCTGAGTTCTGGATAGAAAGATTGAGCTATAACTCTGTGCATTTTCAGTATGGATTTCTGTTTGTTGCAGTATCTGGCAGAGTCACCGTATTCAAATTTTTTGAAAACTACAATTATGTTATTTAGATTGAAAAGTTTTAAAATGCAAGAAAGAAACTGAATGTAAAACATTTTGCGTGTTACCACTGGAAAATCTGATGCAAAAAAGAAGAATTGCAGGCATGCAATCCTTCCTAAAAATGAAAGTTTAGTATGAAATACGACCATAGGAAATCTTTAAAATATTCAATTTTCTATCTGGAAAGTCAGTGTTTATGTGGTCTTTGAAAAGCCATAGTCTTTAATGCGAGTTTAAGATTTTTAAATGCAGATGAATTTGTACACTCCACTAGCATAATTATGTGCTCCATTAGGTCCCAAGCATGTAGAATTTTGAATTCTAACTGGATGGCATTAATTATCCTCTGCCAGGAATACAAGACATTCTAAAGGGTTTACCAAATCATTTAGTGTACTCTCAAACCTAATTCTCAGGCTAGCAATCAAATCATTGCTATTACCAAGTCACCCAGTATTTCATTTGTTAAGGCTCACTCTGTAGTTATCCATATAACCATTGATAAAAGTGAGCAAACACTGAACTCCGTGGTTGCAGCTCAGATGAGGGAACACAGACCAGAGAGACACAGGAGAAAGAATGGGATTATCACAGTCTGCTGGTGGTGAATAAAATGTGTCTGTGTATAATCAAGACCAGGGACCAAAATGACCCTAGGAGCAAAAATTTAAGGAAATGTAAAAGTGGGCAGGAGACTGAAAGTTAGAGGCTTCTAAGAATTATAAATTAAGAAAATAAGAGCTGCAAGGCATAGCAGGGAAATGGAAGGAGGTACTGATCCCTACGCATGGGTAATGAGATCAAAAAATCAATCCCATGAATTGGGTGATCCTTAGCATTTGTATTAAAATAACATCCAAATCTTCAAGGACAGAATCTAGGACAGCTATTACATTACCTAGACACCCTTGCCATTAGAAAGTTTGTTACAATGTCTAATCTGAGCTCAATACTTGTTACATTGTCATTGGCAAAATGGTTTCAGCTCAAGCAATTTTATTCAATTATTTTATTGCCAATTAATATAAACTTAATTATTGACTTGGGTATTGGGGGAAAGAAAAAAAGAAAACAATTAAAATCTTCCATTAGGGAAATACATTAGGAAGACTGAGCTCTTCTCCAGCTCAGTCCAACTCTTTTCATTTCCAGGCTTAACTTGCCCCACTGTCACCGCATGTTACACTCAGATACATTTCCAGTCCACTTGGCAAGATGTCTCTCTAATGGTTTCTCATGGCTTTTGAATATTTATGAACTTCAAGTGATGTTGCCTTTTTTTTTATTTTACAAGTTTTTTATGACGACATCCATTGTAAGCTCAAGCTCTTCCTCCACAGAACCATTGTCAATTAATCCCTATCTTGATTCTGCAAACTATTTTGTTAAGAGTGCAATGCCAGTTTACATTTCATCTATCCCATTTCTCCAAGCTGTCAACATAATTCTAAAATGTCATTTTACAATACTTGCAACCAACTCTGTTGTATCTCCAGGCAGTCTCCCCTGCCACTCAGATCCTTCCTAGAAATGGTGAATAGTGTTGTTGATAGCTTAAATTCTCAACTACATTGATTCTGGAAATCACCACTTCACATAATTTCTTTTTGTTTCTCTTCCCCTGAAAACCGCAGCATGCTTTTATTTTTTTGGAAAATTCTACTCTCTCCAATATGACTCATACAGTAAAACACTCTCCTGATCACATACACTATAGCAAGAACTTGTGGGATATATTTGAAAATATTTAGTTGAAATTAGCAGTAAAGCATTCGTTAGAGAAGTGCTAACAATCCAAAATGAGGACAATAAGAGTTAGAATCCCCTTCGATCCTGGCTGTCCCGGAGGTGCTGGGCTCAGCCATACACGCCGTACATCCTCTCAGAGCCTGCACTCTATCAGAAGCCACTGATTGTGTGTCATGCTTTGAAGACTTGGAACAAATCTAGATGTTCTGCTGAATAATTTTCAAGACAAAAGAGAGCAAAACCATTTAGGAAGCTTTTTTTTTCTTGCTAAAAATCTTTATCTGGTTTTAAATAAAGAGGAAAAAAATACCAGAAAAGGATATTCTTTGTGGCCATATTTCAAGACATAATTCCATTTACAAAACAAAGCTTTAAATTCATTACATTCTTTTCATACTGATAAGGAAATCTTCCATAACCATAGACCTATGCACAAAAGAGTAATCAATATGAAATGTCCCATAAAACCCTTACTCACATTGTGGTTCATCAGAAAACCTACTGGCTAAACTCCAAATTAGGAAGAGCAAGGCAATCAGTAACAAATTTCCACTTCTTTGCTGCAGAGAGCATCCCATCGCTGATGCTATGATCAGATTCCCTGCCAACCCGGGAGCGACCCCGACAGGGAAAGTTATTTTTTCTCTCTCTCTTATTCACACACACATGCACACACACACACTCTCATTTCAGATCCTCAACCAAGACACCTTCCTAATCATTTCTCTCTGAGTTAAATATCTTTGCAGAAATGCTTCCAGTCTGGCCTGATTAACAGCTTTTTTTAAAAAACAAAAACGTTGTAGGAAAAAAATATATGAGGCTGTATTTCAGTCTTGTGAACTTTTTCCCTCACTTGTTGATTTTCACAATTATTTATGTGTTTTAATGTAGTTTTCTAAAGGTCATACATGAGGTATATCATCTTGTTCTCAAAGAAATGGGTTTCATTTTTAAAGGATTCATCATATCTTATTAAATAAGAGCTTACTGGACACTAAGTGTGTGGACTTCTAGGAGGAAGGAAGATAAAAATACTTTATTATCATGTTGTTAGCAGCATTTGATTTCCAACTGTTAGGACTTCATTCATGTCTGCTAATGTAATAAAATTAATCCTGTAATTTCAGTTGCTTAGTTTTCTATTAATGACAGTATAATTTCTTAGCTATGCTGTTGTCCATTTAACAGAAAAAAAAATCTCCCTGTGAAAGCTAGCAAGAGAGGCAGATTTGATTTTTCCTACACTAAAAAGTTCTGTCTTTTCTATTTTCTTTCAACCCACTGACAGCTGAAATGAAAAGACAAAGAGCTGACTGACAGCTGCCTACCAGGCTCTGCACACCCCTAATTATAGCTGTTCTACAGGGGTATGCACATGCTTACACTCCTGCGTGCAAGGTCTCAGATCGTGATTTTTCTTATATATATAAATCAATATAATCTTTTTCAAGTTTGAATCTTTACAGCAGGCAATGTAAACGTTGAGACTGCCAAAAAGGGAAGCTCTCTGTCTTCTTCTAACAACCAAGCATTCAAAAGCAACTGAATAAAATTTGTGAAAATATTTGCCTTTTCTTCTGTATGTGCCATTCATTTTTCTGATCATCTATTCTTTCATCTCCTACATCATACTTCATTACTTCAGTCAACCCACATAGTAGCAAGGCTACTTTTAGCACAGGTTTGCAGATTTTAACTCAGGACTGGGAACTGATATCAGCCACATCAAAAAAAAAGTTTCTCACTCCTACTCCTGCTGGGTCAGGGGAAAAGACAATTGCTTTCCATTCTCAATTCACTTATTCTGCTGCTGGAGTGGAAGGAGAGGAAATTATCAAAATACCTCACAAAACACAAGATGTGAAATTCCAAGGGCATGGAGGAAACAAGTGCTGACATTATTAAAATGGAAGATAAAAATAAGAAGTTGCACCAAACAAGATGGTCAGAGGAACACACACTGTGAGGAAGAAGTCTTGATTTGCTATGCTGATCCACCATGTATGATGCTTGCCTTATGTCAAGTAGAATAGACCACCTGAAACTTCAAGAGATTCCGACAGTTAATTGAAGCTGAACTTTAGCAAATATTGTGTCCAAATAAGATTACTTGGTCTTTTTGTGGGCTGTAGAAGTTTTGCCCAGTTTTAGCTGCAATTCTCTGAAAACTTAATTTCAAAGCAATATACAAACACAGTTCAACAATGCATCAACCACTGTAAAATATTATCATGTCTACAAACAATAGCTTTTTGGGAACAATTGCTTTGTCCTTGTTGGCTAACATTCATTTGTTTCCTCATCCTAAGCCTTTGATTTGAATTCACCCATAACCTCAAAGGTATTCCTCACTTCGATTCAAGCACAAAGGGTCATACTCCAAGTCTTACTGTGGATTCCAATTGAGTTTCCTTCAATATATAATGCTTGTGAGAAACAAAGTCAAAGCTTAGTGACGTTTAAAGGTCTACATTTTATCATTAGAATGGTTGTATTTAGAGGCAATCTGCTATGAAGTGAGTGTACAGTAAACAGTTTCATCTGGAAGACATGAAACTATTTCTAATAATTAGTCCTTCACCTCACTTTTTACTTGAAATTGTAATTTCAGAAGTATTCATATTCCTCCTCTCTTATGTAAAAAGGCAAACTCACACAGGATCTTTTTTAAAACATTTTTACTTGTTCCTTATTTTGTCTGCCCCAGACTCAAATAGTACACTGATCAAAACTTACATCTAGCAAATTATTGTTTCCTTTTACTTTCTTATCTACCTGTACAAATCTGTTATCCCCTATTAGCAAGCATCCAGCTATGAACTAAATAGCTTTTTTATGTAGTTCCTCAAGGTAAATATGCCACTGATAGAAAGGATTTGCAATGTGCAAGACTGCAATGTGCAATAAAATAATTCTAATATTGTAGGTCCTTAATCTCTTTTAATGCCTTTTTTTTTCCTCCTGAACAAATCTTTGATTCTTTTGAATTTATTTATAAGGAGCCACAGAGATTTCAAAGTTTGCATTCCATGATTTGCTCTAATATGTAAGCTTTTATTCCAGAAATTATTTACTAATTGGAAACTTTAAATAGTTTCTATTAATAACATATGGTTTTATTTTGGGCAATAGCAAAAAAAAAATTAAAATCATGAGGACAAAAGGTATCAACACATGAATGGGTTTCCTGAGAAAAATCCCTGTCTGATTTGTTTGCTACCTTCTTAAAGGCTCATATCTCTCAATGGAGACAAAACAGACTTAAGGAGATAGACACAGAAGCAGATGCCATCTCATTTCTACCACAATCTTCACAAAAAAATTGATTTTTTTTCCTTAATAGAGACATTTTGCTGTCAGGAAACAAAAATTCCTCCCATTAGCTGTAGCATATATTGCTACTTCAAATCCTTATATCCATTCTAAAATTTGTCAGAAAACTTAATGAGGTTCAGTCTTTTATGATCCTCTCATAAGCAAGCTAAAAAAAGTAGTACGCGGTACAACTTTTGGTAGCACCTTAAGGTAGGTTGTACAAGGTGCCGTTGAGATCCTCTTTTGAGGATCTCTTTGCATGCTAATTGGTACACCAAATATCACCCTGGGATTATGAACAGCCGCATGGCCTACAAATTTCATATGGTTAGAAAGAGTAATATAATCAATTACCAGTTGAATTATGCCTTTCAGTGCAGTAGGAGTGCAGTGGGAATATGGTGACCAGTTTGGGGCAGCACACATCAAAGAATCTGGATGAGAGCAGCTAATGGAGCCAGAGACCTCAAAAACATGAATTGTATTTTGAGAATGACTAAAAAGGTTTGTTTAAAGATGAGAAGATTCAGGAGATGCAAGAATGACATGCACCAAAAACTGCTGCCAAAAGGAAAGAACATGGTGTTCATGTCTGTGTCAAACAGACAAACTAATAACCTCAGACAACATCAAAAGATTTGGCTTGTACAATGAACTTCTTTTCTGAAGAAAGTTCTACACTGAACTAAAGATCCTTGAAGACCACAGATTTATCCTCATCAGAGGATTTTAAGAAAAGGCTGTATAAACATCTGCCAAGGATAACACAGTTATAGTTGATACTGGTCTCAGTAGGAAGACGGACAAGATCTGTCCTTCAAGCCTGACAGGTCCTCAAAGCCAAGAGTCAGTAGAAAAAAAAAGGAGGTTTCCAATTAATTCTCAGAAATCACACTGCTCTTATTTTCCAGGCCTGGAACCTCATGTGATTGAAAGGAGGAGCCACTTGATTTGACAGGCTCTTGTGTTGCTTCAGTACTTTTCATGGCACTTTCTAGTCAAGGCAAGCCTGACTTGCCTTTCCTGAGTTTGACAGCAACAAGTCTCAATTGAGGGAGAGGGGAAGTACTAGAAAAGTTATTATCCTATTTGCAAACACTACCAGACCAGTGCTAGATGAAATGTCACCAACCATCCATGCTCATTTATTTCTAATAAATAGATAGGGTGAAATCATTAGCAGCCATGACTTATTTTTCCCTAGACTGAAGAGAAGGATGCTTAATTTTTCATAGTCTGAGCACTGCACGAAACATCAATAAAGACACAAAATTGTTACGAGTGCAGAGTTAGGTCAATCATGTATAGTCTATTACACAGTCCAGCAGGCACCTTAGCTTCAAAATATTTCTTAGGAAACAGTTTGCAATTTTAAATCTTTACATTAGAAAAATTGATTGATTATGATTTTACTAGATTGAAAAATCTTTGAAGCTACAGGACTACCAACAGATTACATTGAAACAGCAGAGAGCTTCCAGCACTGGGGATGCACAGTAGGAATGCTCATGGAAAGGAAGAGAATATGTATATTTCAAATTAAAGAGCAGAGTTATTTTATCCAACAGTAAATGTAGAGCACAAAGAAATCAAATATAGCCACCCTTTCAGAGAGCAGATGAAGGCTTTGAGATTAGCTCATTTCGGAGTACAAGATAAAGGCAGGGACAAACAAAATACCAATTTTTCTTCTATAACAGATCCATGAGTCTTTTCTTGTGCTGCCAATAATTGTAGTCCCAATACATGTAAGGCCTTTGCAAATTACTTCTGTGGGAATGTGTTGGAACCCTGGGCTTTCACTGTGGTAATTAAAAGACAATTTGTTATATCACTGGGTGAAATATGTAGAGATGTAGAGGTTTGGGTTTGTGAGTTATTAATAATGTACTAGTGGCAAGATGGAGAATTTTGGGTGTGGGTTTTGCTGCTTCTTTCTTCCTTCTTCTTCACCAATCTGGATAGTTTGACCATTGGTTCAGAAAGCCCGCATTGCGTACAATAAATGCATAGTCACTGGATTATAAGTGAAAACATGTTAGTTGGCAGTCTGTAATTGGGTAAATTAGGCTTTAAATAACCTTGGAACTCATGGTTCGAGGCCATTTTCCACCTTCCTAACTTAGAGAGCGCCCTGTGCTGCCTTGTCATAGATAAGAACTTAATAAACAACCTGATTAGAACTCCTCAGCGTCTCCTGTGTCTTACTCCAAACTCTGAGCAAAGAACTCACGAAACACTAACGGAAGAAACAGAAACAGAATTCTAACAGGAATGGAATCAAGATCAATTAGGATAATCTAGACATAGATATAGATATAGATAGATAGATAGATAGATAAAAATATAAAAATTTGCATACTCAGTAACATATGCTGTGAGATGTGGTTCTTCTCAGATTCTTTTGTGGAGACTTCCACTGCTTCAGTTTACATCTGTACTGTAACAGGCACATAATTAGCCCCTCCGCTGCCTGGCTGCCATGAGCAACACAAGATCGTGCTGGTTTATGTTTCCATAACTCCTCCAAAAACTGTCTTTCACAACTCCCAATGCATACAAAGGAAATAACAAGGAAACAGATAGTTCTGCTTACAGAGGCTGACAAAAAAAAAAAAAATCAGAAGCTGGTAAAGTTAATCTTTTTTGAGAGATGATGAGCCCTTGGAGCTTAGAAGCATTCCACAGCTAAAAGTATGAAATAATTTGATGCACTATAATTTTACAATCGCTCTTCTGTCTTTTCATAGATGTTTACCAAAAAAATTGCAGTCAGAAATAAAATATGGTATAAGAAGTATAACAACGGAAAAAAATAGTATGTATTCAATAACAGAGATTTGCATATCCTAAGGAAGTGCACACAAGTACCTTTAAACATGGGATTATTTTCAATCCATATCAGGCTGGGATAAAAAATATTTTAGCCACTTGATTTATTAACTTTAATATGTTTGATATATTTTAAGTGTACCTGAACTCTCTGAATTTTTAAAGTTTATCCTCAGGATAGTTATAACATTCTTTAAATGTTTAAGTTGTTTGCTTTGTTTTAAAACACAAGACTATTAAAACATAAGTGTACCTTGATAGAGGTCATTCTTGGAATTATACAGCTCAACAGACCCTCATGTCTGACTAAGCTGTGGTTACCATTTTAATGACAGATATTCAAAGCATAAAAATGCATTTCAATAATAGAAGTCAATAAAGAAATTTAAATTCATTTTATCACTCTAAGACAAATCTCAGCTATTATCTGGCTAACAAAGCATTTTAGCTGGTAGCAGGACAACAAAGACAGAAACCTAGGTATTCTTGAGGTGCAGGTGTTAGGAATATTAGGTGAGTCAAGAGGATTGACTATTTCAGCATCTCACAGTGAAGATACTGTCAGAGGGCATTTTGGGATCCTGTAATAAAAAGTATGACTACCTACACAGTGTATTCTATTAGCTTTATTTAAAACTAAAATTTAATGTAGTACCTTTCAGCACAAAATTGTTGCTGTAGAGACTGTAATGACACAAAGCATACACAGACGCATGTAGTTGTAGGCATCGCAGAATATATTTAATAAATCAGAAGGCCTCTTTATAGTATTTTCCAGTGCACATGTTGCAAGTTAATTGGCTGCAGCTTAACAACAATATAACATTATTGGCCATCTATTTCAGGCCTGTTTACAGAGCTATTTATTGCCTATTATTAAAACACATACCAACTAAGAAAAACTCCCTAGCCCGGGTGCAATTTTATCTTTCTGTTGTATGTGCTCTAGCTTCTACAGTTTCACAATTCTCATGAGTACAGACTAAGTTTCTCATGGGCCTAACTAACTTCTTAAGGATATACAGGAATTGCATCTACATCTATGTCTAGAAGACTGATTGACAAGTCATCTTCCTCAGCACAAAATATTCTGTATTTTTCTGTTTATATATATAAATATTACTATATTAACAGCAGCTGATCTAGTTTCAAAACCTATGTCTGAAACAAGACACAGAAGACAAGCAAAAAAATTTAAGACAAATTATTAACAACAGGAACAAGAAAAATCCATACCTCAGATCCTGTTTTAAGATTTTATCATTTCAGATGAAATAGGTATGCCAGTGACCTTCAGTTCATCCTGAATGCCTCATGACTGAGCTTTTTTGGCCATCTTTAATGCCTTTTGATTAATACAATAAAATATATCACTTGCATTAAATGCAATGAGCTTAAAATGTAACAGTATAATACAGAACTCGGGAACATTGGATAAAAGCCTCATATTTACAGAAGCTTTAGAAGTCTGCTTTATTATACAATATATTCCAGGCACAGTAGCTACAAAGAGCTCATAACCATCTCTACCCATGCCCAATAATTACCATGTATCATCATACAAGGCAAAGATAATTGGCTTTAAAGTGATCTTGAATAAACTGCAAGGAGACAAACTGCCCTCCTGAAGAGGGATCAAAGAGTTCAAGATGTTGAGCTGGTCACCTGTTACTTCCCCAGCTGGGAAAGGAAGAATCATCCTGTAGGATCATCACTTCCTGGGAGGAGCCAGACTACCAGAACTAGTAGGAAGGATAGGAAGGCAGATAAAGGTTTATACTAGAGGTGAATGTAAACACTGTCACCTGTGTGCCAGCTTTCCTTACAAAGTTACCAAGGCTTTCTTTTTTTTAAGGATCACTTTCAAGTAAAAAGTGTGAGACCAACATTTATGTTCTGTTTTGCCACAGAATTAATGCCAATAAATATCTAAAGAATCTGAATTTCTATTATTTACTGCTATATTGCCTTCAGGGTGATATAAAAGCTTTGATTCCTTGAAAGAGGTGCTTGAGATGTCACTTGCATTCTGATGTTTTTGCTCTTCACAGGAATTGCTTGTTGGAATGCTCTTCAAGTTGGAGTAGTATATGGGATGAATTTGGATTTCCTCACCATATCTTTCTCATTGTCTTGCATCTCAAAGGATCTGTTTCCAAATCACTTCAGCAAGGATGGAAAGGATGGAAGCTCCCTGTGTTACACTTGCCAGCATAGGCTGGGTACAAGAGGTAAATTTCATCTCCTCTATTGTGCAAAAGCCAAAGAGTAAAATATGGCTGTTTTTCCTTCCTATTGGACCACTACAAAAAGACTGGCCAGTTTGTTTCCAAGTTGCAAGTCATAGGTTTGAGTCATCAGGCAGCCAGAAACGTGGAGAAAACCTAAATTGCCCTGTGATTAAGTAATTCTCGTACAACTGGTATTTAAATATTTAGTGATAGCGCCTTTGACCACAAGCAAGAGCCCCCATTCGGAATACATGATATAGACAAAGAAAGAAACCCAGTCTGCTGGAACTCATTCTGGGTAATGTGGACATTAATACCCACCCTGGTGAGGTGCTTAACTTGCAAGAGATGCTTAGACTCACCTCAATGAGACCGTCTTTTTTTTTCAAGATAAACTTTGCAGCTTAAAAAAAAACCAAACCAACAACAACAATAAATTCTGCAAAACAGTGTCAGAGTTGAGTGGCTTCATTCTTCTTATAGATATTGAAATTATACAGCTTCACTGATTTATAACATTTACTTTGGTTTGACTTAGAGAGATTGTACTCACAGATCGATTCTTTCAACAGACCAATTATAATGAAATGTACTGCTTGGTCCACAGCCAGCATACTCTATAATACATTTATTCTTTACTTCCATGTAATTTACTTCCCTGGACAGCCTTGCTCATCTGTAACTGTTTTGCTTTGACACAGAATAGAATTTTGTTTTGTTCTTAAAATAAACCAGTGTGTTTTCAACAGGATCACAGTTGCTTCAGCAGCATTTCATTTCTTAGCATCATGTTGCACTCAGTGCGCTCAGAGACTGATGTGTATTACACCAGTCATGACATACATAAAGCAGTAAAATTATTTAATACTGTGCCTGGCATCTTACCCCATATCATGGGGTTTGTTTTTACAAGTAAGGTTTTATAAATAGAAGCATTTACACTAAATATTTGGTTTGTATTTACAAGAAAATGCTGCGAGCAAGCTGCTGGTTTTTTGAAAGGTCCATTATTTTTCCTATTAGGGATTGGGTGGTCACTCACATGTGTGTCACTGAAGTATAGTTAATTTTTTTATTTTCAGTTTCTGACTGAAAGTGTCCATCTAGGTGGAAACTGACTTAAAGGTCACTCGCCTCTCTCCATGTAGTTGCAGTTTGAAATAAAGACAATCCAATCAAGATATTTTGTCCTTTAAAGTGTGCTCTGCTGCCTTTCATGAGAGGGGACTGGCCTGATGCATAGTTCAACTCTCAAGATCTCTTCCTCTTGGTCTGCCTGACTGGCTTCTGGAAACCTAGCCCCAAGTCCCTCCATTGCCTGCCCTAAATTCCAACAGTGCCTGAGCCAAGTCTTCCACACTACCTAAGCCCCTCTAAGGGCCAGAGGACACCTTTGGAAAATTATGGCCTTTGAGACCTCTCCCAAGCTGCAAACTTTTGAACGCATCTGAAAAAATCAACATCATGTTTACCATCCAATAATGTTATCACCCGCTCATGGTTTCATACTTTAGATGTATTACATAACCATTCAATTCACCTAAAGTCTAGTACGAGGTCACAAAGGTCACTATTAAAAAGTAACTGATTTGATTTTACTTGTACCAAAATCATCTGGTGAACTGGATAAGTGCCTCATCTTCCTGAAATTCAGTTAGCACAGTTCAAGAACACAAAAAAGACAAAATTAACCTCATGAAAATAGGGCTAATTAACAGTCCTCACAAATAATTAGACCTGCTCAGATCTGGCCTAGCAGAGTTTCCATTGATAAATTTCAATAAAGGATCTTTGCAAGATTTTGATAAATTTCAAGAAGTGATCTTTGCAAGACTTACTCAATCTGTAACTCAGCTGTTCCTACTACTAAGATAAGGGAATATTTGATGCAGCAGGATGCTACTATAGGACAGTGATGAGACTGTTGCAGATCTAATTTATAAAGGGAAAATGTTGTTTGCCAGTAATCTGCCATTTCAAACAATAAGCTCAGCTCTAGTTCTCTCTTTTAAAGAGTTGCTATCTTGTGTGGAAATATGCTCGTCTGCAAAGGGTGAACTTGCATTTTGCTGTGTTCTCCCAGAGCAGAAAAGGAAGTGAGCATGGAAAGATCACAGAAAAGAAAATGGTCATGCATAGATGGTACCATCTTCCATTTTATTCAATTTCTGCACAGGTACCTCTAGCCTCTCCCTCTGAATAGAGTACGTGTGACTCACACAGTATCAGGAGTTTCAGAGCAGTGTCTTCTGACACGTATCATTTTCAAGGCCTGAAAAAGGAGTCATTTTTTCCCAAACTTCTGCATTTTGCAAAAGGGACATGGGCTGATAATTGACAAAAATTTAGCTCATTGTAAAGTGGAAGGAGAAAGAATGATTGTGAGAGAAACAGATTGGCCAGATGTTACCTCAGATGTCTCAGACATTGGGCTTAACTGTGCTTGTATCTGTCCATCTTTCCTAAATGCTGCTCCTCGGTTATCACTTCCCAGTTGCTGACAGTAACGTAATGCAACAAAGCTTTTAAAAAATAAGTCTTCTACAGGTGTAGGGCCACCTCTTCCCAGTGTTTTTACACTTGGAAGGCTTTTGCTAATCTTTAAAGTATTTTAGCAATAGAAGAATCTTGCAGAGAAATGTAGAACCCCCACATGCTTTCTGTTTAAAATACAGTCAGATTTTAATGCTATTATGACCTCTTTTGGATTAGCTGAACTCTGTCAAAAAAATCTAATAAATTTTGCCTTCTATGGTCAATAGTCAGTTTGCAGTGTGGCTTGGAAGAAATGCAGGTACCAAAAAGGAAAAATGCACTCCTGCATTATCTGGCAAATTCATCAAACATCTGATGACCTTTATCTCCATGACATGTGGGCTTCAAGTTTTGGCATTACAACCTACTGTCCTAGCTTTTTTCTCAGAATGGCAAGAGACCAAAAGTTGGTTCTAAAAGTAAACCTTGGAAATATATGCTCCATGAAAGTCTCCCAGTAATACAGAATTAATATCAGGGGGGAAAAAAAGTTTTTCAGTGTAGTCATATTATGTAGTCATCATGCTGGTGTCACATATTTTGCTTTGAGAAGAAAGCCTAAGAAACACCCATTTGGAAGACAGATAAATCTCCACAGATATTATTCATAACCCACTGCACAATGAAAATTTTATACAGAAGGTGATCTCATAATATCTATTTTTTCCCCCAAGCTGTCTACTATGTACTTAATGAGGAGGATCCTCCTGTTACTATTGATGGATAAATGGATGGATTTGAATATCACTTCCACACAGCTTAAAATTCATTAAAGATCAAGCAGGAGTACAACTGCTCATAAAGAAAAATATTTATTATGCTAATTCCAGGAAGACTTTATATTGCTGCTGTATGAGAGCCATCCGCAAATGATAGAGATCCCAAATTGCATCTTGAATGAATCACAACAGCAGGAAGAACCATTAAATGGAAGAACAAAACAAAGGCAACAAGTCATGAGCTTAAAGCTAAATGTAATTTTAATTGTTTTGCTGAATTGAGTTCCAAGGTCTATTGCACAGTCTTCACCTGAAGCACAGACAGAACTTTCATTTCAAATACTCATCACCCTTATTTAAATTAAATCTTTAGTATTCCAAAAGCTTTCAAGAATAACTCACATCTCAAGTAAAATGTTCTGATGAAAATTGAAGATAATGGTCTCATGCCATTAATGACATTAAAATGGCAGCATTCACATAAGAAAAATAAAATTTATTTCATTTTCAAAAAACAATTAATACTTGGACATACTAATGTTCATTAATTTCATTTATTTGCCAGCTAGTACCCTAAAGGGTAATGTTACACAAGATATTTGCATCTTACAGGAAGCCAAATGCAGATCCCTGAAAAGACAGAAGCTGTGTTTTAAGTTAGATTCAGAAGAAAACTAGTATCTAGAATTTCAAAGTTGAAAACTTTCTTTTTAACTGTCACAGGTTTTTCATGGCTTTATCAGTTCATAAATCAATGATTTATGTGACATTAATACAGTTGTTCCTTATACAACAAAAAATGATAAATCCAACAAAATGTTACAAAGTAGTTTGGGGTATAATACAAACTTTTGCTAAACTTCATTAAAATTTTTCATTTGAATTATAGTATATATTACCAGCAATATTGCAATAATTATTGACACTAAATACTTGTAAATATTTGCACTAAGACAATGTATGTCGTGTGTCACTGTAACCTGTGCCCACTAAACAGTGACTTCAGAGTGAAGAGAAAAAGTGATAGGTGTGTAGATTTTACATGGAGAAACAACACAGCTGCTAAAACAAAAGTTGGGCTTTTTTGATCTATATTGTACCTTTTTTTTAAATGTTACCTTCTACTTTTCCCTTTATTGTTTAAAGGATCCCTGTCAATATAAAGCTAAAAAATTAATTTCCCTACCTCAGTTCCTGTAACAACAGTGTAAACTATTAAATAAACAGCAATGACAGACACATCTTTTTTCCTATCCTTATGTTTGCATCTGGGGGCAGAGCAAGAAGAAAGTGGGTTTTTTCTGCTCCTTTTAGTTTAAATTAAATATCTTTTTTTATGTGCTTGGATCCAGTCAGAAACCAAGAAAACAAGAATCCAATCCAATGAAGTGCCAAACACCTTCAAATCCCATTAAAGTTTGAGGACAAAATCCTAGCTTTCTAGAAGCAAATGGGGGGACAAAATCACCTGTGCAGGAAATTGCCCATCATTTACTGTTTATTTACACAGTACCATGGATTATGTTGAGCCATGATTAGTGGAGTGGATCTTCTCAGAAGGATACAGCAATACAGTTTGCCGGGAGACTCAACAAAGAGTCTGAAATGAATGACTGAAATTCATGAATTCTGAAAAGATGAAGTTTTCAACCTTCTGCCCCATGTCTTGGCTTCATTCCAAGAATGTAATGTCAAAATCACAATTAATTATCTACTCCAAAAAGATACTAGTGACCATAAGATGTCTTGAGAAGTTTGTTTGACCAATGAAGAAAGGCCAGCTGAAATCAAATTATTTCCTGATAACATCAAAAAATATACCTGCAGTGAGTCTTCAGCAGTATTTCTAAATATTTCTAATTGCATAGTAATATTTCTAAATTTATTTCTAAATTCGTGCATCTATAGCAAGACAGAAGTCCATTTTTTTTCTGTTACTGAGTGTGGAGAACCCAAGAGAGGCCATTCATATCTGTCCAAGAGCCAACAAGTTGTGTCATGGTACAAGCATGTCTGGGGTAAACATACATTCTCACAAGACCTCTTAAATAAAGCAACACACAAGGTTAGCAGAAATCAAAGAATTAAACTGATGCCAGCTGGCCATCTCTGCGTTATGTGGCACATTCCTATTCCTTCCCTCTCTACCCATAAATCATAACTGGTGCCTAAATGACTTTGTTGTGCCAACACTGAGAGCAGACAAGGCTTTTTAGCATAGGAAGATCTGTCCTGTTATCTTGATGATTACCAATGCCTTGTTAAAAAGCCCTACAAACCAAAATATTCTGCATGAGGTATTTGAATTGCATAATATACTTACCTGTATTCTCCGCTGAAGGCATCTGAAAAGGTTTAGATGGCAAAGTGTTGCTCTGAAATGTTGGATGTTCAGTTGTCAATTTCTAAGATAACCCTGGGCCAAAAAGTGTATTAAAAAATTATTTGCTACTCTGACACACAATGGGCCCTGCAATACCAAGGGGTCAAATAAGTCTTGGAGACTACAGACCAGAGATACAAATGACTGTCTTCTATTTATGTTTTGAGAAACAAAGTACACCTAAAATCAATGTACACATCAGTGTACAAAGTACACCTACGATCAGTGTTCTTTATCTTCTGCAATGGCCTGAATCTGTGCTTCATATTAGAATATGTTACAGGGAGAGAGGGAAATATTTCAAGCTCTCATTTAGCAACTGAGCTCAGCAATCCAATAAAAAAAGGAGGTAAGATTTTTTTTTCACATATCATTCTATTTTCTAAAAAATGCACAGTTGCTACTGGAAAAATATAATGGAAGAAGTAATACTAAACTGACAGAGGGCCTAACATAGTCCTTTGTTCTGAAATACCCTCAGGACGAGTCTCCTTTTTGCAACAGTTTAATGAAAACTGGCTCCTAATTTAGTTGAAGTAGGAGCTGGGAATTAAACAGCGAGAATACTGGCCTCTGACTTCTTTTTCTTTCACATGCAATAGTGAATACATGGGGAAATGGCCCTGACATTTTGAGTGAAGGCTGGGTTCTCTTATCACTTCTAAATGTTCCGTGATCAGGGATTCTGGAGAGAGTCAGAAACAGGAAATCAGCACTGCTGTAGGGAGAGTAAAAATCCAGCACTTGAACCATACCTGTTCGTGAGACGTCTGATCAAGCAGGAGTAGATGAGCCTAAGGCATGTTCTAGGGACTGCTGACATGCTGAGAAAAGTAGTCAGGTTCAAGACTAGTCTGAGGACTATTAACCCAGAACCGTTTATTCGCCCCAGGAAATGCCCAGGGTCCAGAACACTCTCATGATTCTTTTTCTTCTTACATCTTGAAAAGCTCTAAATTAAGTTTTTAAGTATTTGTAAGATTCTGTGACTGAAATATTTTCTCAGAATTGCATTTTTTTCAGTACTGAGAAAAAAAAAGCTTTAGTTTCCTGAAGGTTTAACTTCATCACCAGATAAAAAGAAATGTTTTCGTCCCTCAAACACTAAGATTGATTCTGAAGGAACACTATGTTATGTTTTGTTGTATTTTTCTTCCAGAGGCGGACAGCAAAAGTTGGTGAAGGGATAGATGGTGAAAGGATTCAGAATACACATGTGCAGATCTCACGTGGTGCGATTGGAAACTTGCTTAATCTGAGTAGACTGAGACTGGACATTCCATGAAAACTATAGTTCAAAGACATTCTCTTCACAATTCTTTTTTTTTATATCCCTGCAAGTATATTGGAAAAAAAGACACTGGAAGCTATGTGCAATTCAGCCATTTTCTTCTATCATCTGCTTGCTGTTCACATTTTATTTCAGAAATAACCACAGGTGATGAGTGTCCTGTGAAATGTGATCGTGCTTCCTTCTGGTTGTAACTATGATTTCAAAGGAATTAGTGGCCAGTAGGACAAGCAGCCCATCATATTTTGTGTTTAAGAGTGTTCACATGGAGTCAGACTTATAATTACAACCACAGGCAAGCATTTTCATCATTTCTAAAGCTTCCAAAGCAGATTGGGTATGCAAAGCTTCTCTTTTGTTCCTACACCTTATTGCTTGGCCATCATTTGTGCTAAATCTGCCTTTTACTTCATTTTACTGCAGCCTTTCGCAGAAGGTCATTTATTAGGTAATCACTTGTCTATTGAAAGGCCTAATTACTCCATGTTTGTCAGAAAGAGGAAATAGTACTACATTTGGATACTGAATGGGCTGCAAACTTGTCTCCAGATGAGGGATATGAAAAATTTCAGAGGCTTTATTTATTGCCAGTTAAATGAAAACAGATAAATGAACCTACACATTCAGGGTTAAAAACAGGCAAGTATTCTGATGCTAAAGGATGCAAAAGCATACCGTTTACAGCTCTTACAACTTTAATACTAGAGTAAATATATACAATAATTTACGACTGCTGCAGTATTTTCGTTGTGGAATACTAATGCCCTCTACTGGTGCTTCACATACATATTCTGCATTTTTGAGATGATAAAAGCTGCTGGGGACTCATTTTCTGTTCCATACCAGAGAAAGGAAAATAATTTAGCCATTACTGAGTTTTTCTGTGGTTCACACCCATCAAACACATATCTGCAGGAAAGGAGCTTTTGTCTGGGTTTTTATCTCCAAGATACATTCTGCAAGTGCTGTTTGCTTTTCCAAATTCACAGCTGCCTTGGGAATTACTAACTACAAAGAACTCATGCACTGATAACCTTTTTTAAAACCTTTTTTTAAACCCTTGTCAATATTTGAAAGGAAAAGCATTCAGATTTTCATGAAAAATGACATGGAAACAAGCAGCAGGATGGTTACAAATAGAGAGTTGTTTATAGCTAATGGTTTCATGAAGATTTTTATGACATCTGGTCTTGAACTGCCTTAGCCCAAGAGGCCACCACTATCAGTTTGTGTGACATTTGCCTTGATTTGTTCACATATTCTGAAAATTTATGCTGTATATCATACAATTCTCTTGCTACTGCCTCTAATCTTTTGCTTGAGAGAGAGTTTAATGAAAAATAAATTTTGAAAATGCTTGCTCTCCCAGCTTCCCAAGAAAATGAAGCACATGCAATTACATAATTTTTTGGTCTTAGACCTGTATCTCCCAGAGGACTTTGAAGCCACTGATCAATTTACAAATTGACACAGGGACAGGGGGCTCAAGGACCTCAAGTCTCTCCAAAGACAAAGTCAGTAGCAGAGAGTGGTTTCCCAAAGGAAGACAGCCTTCTCCCACCTCTTAGCACATTTAGATGGTAAATCAGCAGCCGCAGGCTGGCTGGCCAGGCAACACCCCAGTGCCACAGAGTCACCCACTGTGCCCAGATAAAGGGAAGCTATTGGCCAGGGAGTGGAGCAGGACACAAAACACAGAAAAATAGGTAGCCATGCTCCTCTAGTTCCATGTCCCATAAAACAATGTCCTGTAAGTTTACTACCAGTTGCCTGGTAAAATCTACTATGTGACCATCTAGACGTGAACCTTCCTTGCCTGCCTTTGCTTATGGATGAAACTTTCTCTTCCACATGATCATCACTTCTTCTCTCCCAAGAAGAGCTGTTCTCTCTGAGCTGGTAGCTGAGCTGCCCATTTGAGTGCTTTCCAAGCTTTTTCATGTGAAATGGTCAAAGTTAGGTCAAACATTTTGAAATAATTGGTCTTTGCTGATTTTGCTGAGTTTGTTCAGATTAAACTCAGTCCAACATGAATAAACCCCTGTATGTTCCAGCTGGACATGTTCTGAAACACCGGTCAGTCATCTTGTCTACTCATGAGAGCAGGATGGGAGCTGGACCCAGGCTGAGGGAAACACTAAATGAGGCCAAACACACCAGAGCCTTGCTGAGTGCTGGCATTGATATGGGAAATGAGGCACTGCAGGTCTATGTAGCACCAGCTGGGGAGACCAATTAGAGAAAAGAGCAACCTTCGGAATGTTTCACTGAGGGGTTCTGAGCTGTGGGATTCAGGCTAGGGACACCCAAACACCATCGAGTGTTCAGAGATCTCTTTGAACCACATTTCCAATAACCAAGATGAACAGCAATCTGCCTAGTCCACTGCAGTGCACAGACACATCCAGTGGTGGAACCCTCACTTGCAGTACTACAAATTACTAGATCCACATTCTGAAAAGCACATTAAGATATACATTACTGTACAGCAGCATATTAGAACTTTAACCCAAGCTAATTCCAAATATCAGCCCACAAGTTTGGCCAAGAACAGAAATAAACCAGAAACTGATCTGAATAAGACAGTAGAAACAATTACTAACAATCAGATCTGCCTCCATCCAGGTACCATTTACAATAGAATACTGTGCGGGGGGGGGGAATTAGACAAAGACCCATTGAGCTATACAGTTGCATTTTCTGAGAAGATATTATTATGTGAACCTTTAAATGGGCCACTTCATTAGAAACAAATGTTTCTTTTAGGAAGTAAGAATATTTTCCAATTATATGAAAGAGAGAAGATACACAAATAATGGAAGTGAGTATTACAAATTACAGGGACTGAATATGTATAAATACATCTGTCTCTTTGAGATTTCTTTCTGCACGCTGCAGGTAACCTGGCAGAGGAGGCATGTATCTAGAGTGCTCAAAATGCCATTTACAGGAACACATTTCTTCAGATAACTCTTTTTCTATGTAAAAGCCTAATTACTCAGTGGTTAATGGACAAGGAAAATGGAGTTCCATTTAAATTTAGAGCCAGAATCCAAGCCAAATTCCAAAGGAGGAAAAGAAATATTTTACAGATGGAGACTTGCAATCTAACTGCACAGTTAGGTAATACAAATGCCCCAGAAGAGGAGAGAAAAGCAAGATGTTGTGATTAAGTCACCCAAATGAGAATTAAGAAATCTGAACCTTTCTTCAGACAAAAGACAGTTGTGGAGAGACATTATCTAGCTACATGAGAAAATGTATTCTTAAACTAACATACATCTATTTAAGTGTGACAAACCACTAAGACAAAGCGATATTTTTCACAAAAGCTGGGCATTCAGAATAACATATGGTAAAGATAAAGTTTCTAGCAATCAAACTGCCACTAATATTGGCATAACTGGATGATTCTGCAAGTCAAAGCCAAGTAAAGTGATTATGTATCAGTAAAAATGATGTATTGGTAAAAAAAAATCTTATGGAAAACCCTTCCAAAAACTAACCCATTTTTAAGCCAGAGCTCATTTCTAAAAGTGGTCAACTTTTTCAAAGTTATTAAAATGATCGATGTTGCAGATGAATGCTTGATAGGAATTTTATGATGGATAAGCAGGTAGGTGCTTAGTTCCCATAGATTTCAACAAATCTGCTTTTATGTGCTTAGATTGCCTGAGTTTCAATGGTGTTGATCAGACTCCAGCCTCCATAAACATGCCTGTAGTTTTTGAAAATAGGACAGTCAAGTACTTTTGATGCTTCTGTTTTGCTCCTTGGATAGGCTTTCTACTCTCTCATCTGTCATATTGTTCACCCTCACTGATGCTATTCTACTTCAGAACTATATATAATTTTTGTGATCTACTCTACCTCAGCCTTTTATTTAATCATTTCTTCCTTTTCTTTCTACCCCCACCAGTTGCTGCTGGTTGCAGAAAAATATGCTCTGGTAGGGATTATTCTAATTTTGACTGTTAGTTTGCTTCTTCTTTTAGCACTGTCACATTCTGACAATTTTCTATAGAATCAGAGTGAAATTCTCAGGAAGATAATCTGAATGTAATATATAATTCTTTAACCTGAAAGACCAAAGTGTCAAGAACCTGACACTTTTTTCTTCATAGGAGACCTGATCTGCACTTTCTGCCATGTCATCCCAGTTTCCCTGTTTAGCCACGCCGCATTGATGGATGAAAGAATTTCAGATAGGATGGCACAACTGGAATGAAAATTAATTCAAAGCTCTCAATACCTCTGCTATTCAAGGGCAAGGGAGAGAAAGGTGAGGAGAAGGTGTGGACTCTACTTTTTTCTAAATACCAGATTGAAACCGCCTCCTTTTGCACAAGAATAAATTTCTCTGCAAATCCTTACACTATCCTTTGACAACTGAAGTTGCATTTCTGACTGCCTTGCACAAAACATCAGAGAATATTGAGAGTCTCAGACAAGCAAGGAGACTTATAGAGTCACCAGTCCAACCTCCTCTCCAAAGCAGTTCAACGCTAGGACCAGGTTGTTCGGGGCTTCCTCCTGGAAAATTTGCAGGATGGAGGCTGCAAAACCTCACTGGGCAACCTGCTCCATTGCTTGGCTATCCTCATGGAGAGATGTTTTTCCCTCTATCTGTTAATAAACCTCCCCTCTTTAAGTTTGTTCCCATTGTCGTCTTCTTGTCCTTCCACACATGGCTGCAAAAAACCTGGCTGTGTCCTTCTGATGACTTCTCTGATGACTTATCATCTGACTCTTCTTCAAGCTGGTCCCTGGTTAGCTTCCCTTGCACCAGTATGCCCAGGTCCTTTTCCACAGAGCTGGTCCTCAACCAGTCAGTGGCACTGCAGAGGGCTATCCCATCTCTGGTATAGTACTTTGTGTCTGCTCTTGTTGAAGTTCCTACTGGCTCATTTCTGCAGTGTGGGACACTCTTTTTAAATGGTCACTCTGTTTTTTGAGGATTTGGATAGCATCCTAGAAGTCACTATGATCCACAAACTTGACAAAGGCACGTGCTGTCTTCCAGGGCATTGGTAAACACACTAAATAGGACAGGCCCCAGGACAGATCTCTCAGGATCTCCACTCACAGCCAGTCTCAAGGTACTGTGTGACCCTGCAAGTGCTGCCTTTAAGGCCAACAGTTAATCAGTTTCCCAACTCTCCAGTAGTGTGGTCATCTAACCTGTCGCATCCCAGCCTAGCTAAAAGATGCCATGAGAAGCAGAATATCAAAACAGACAACATCTGCTACTCAGCCATCCTCCACAGAGCTCATTGCTGTTAAGTTAATTGAGCATAATCTAACGTTGGTAAGTAGTAATCACCTTCTTCCATACATGTTTGCCTAGAAGAATTTTGCCTAACAGCATGGGTAAGTGGAGAAAAACACAAGTGAAAAAATAGCGTAAGTAGATTACAATATTTGTTTCCTAAAGTCACTCAATAATAATAAATTTTTTTTTTTAAATCCAAACTTTCTATTCAGAAAAAAAAGGACATGTTTTAAATTACCACATGTCCTGCATTTATTGAGCAGGACATTCTGACAGAATCACATGCCACAGGAAAATTTTTGACACATTCCAGTGGTCTTTGCCATTGACAAAATTAATTTTACTATCATCAGTAAAGCACGTACTCTCATACACAACAGTGTGACGTAAAGCCAGTGTTGGGGTTTTTTTCCAACTTTTTACAAGAGAATTTGAAACATTTCTAAGTCCTAAATGTAATACCTGCTCCTGTAACCTGGACTGGCATGTAACAAACCATGAACATGTCAGCATCCAAACCAGTTGGAGGAAAGCAGGCTGGGTGTCAAGGAGCAGGGAGTGCTGATGTCAGAATACATTGTTTGAAAAGTATGTGGTAACATTACTTGACATAAATACCATTAGTCTTTAACATTTTCATTAGCAATGTTCACATATTTTTACTAATAATACACAGAATTGAACTCTTCGGTGAAGCAGATAAGTATTTTTAATTCTTTATTACACAGAAAATAGCATGTTTATAAGTATGTCAGTAAGGGGGTCATGAATGTTTAAATAGGTACGTTTTCAACACGAGGAGGTGCTGTTGTCACTCAAATCTTTGGCACAGATCTAGTCATGCATCAAGACAGACTGACATATTTGCCAAAACATTCTGAGATGAGCATTTTTCCCCACATTGCAGGATGATATCGTGGCTCTGTGCAAGGGAACTTGTGCGATGTTTTAAAGTTCATAACCCTGAAGAATAGGCAAAGGTCTGTACTACATTGTGCACGAATGTGTTTCTGTAAGACATTTATTATCAGAACTCTCCTACAAGTTTCCAGTATTCACTACTGGCACTCAAAAAGTCTGTGGATAGCATTGCATGGACTAGTATTAATAGCCTAACAAGCACTGCAAAAGCAAGAAGCCTAAGAATTAAACAGATTAAGCATTGATTCAGTTTTAATTTTGGTAGGAAATATCCTCTCACAGATTTGCATTAATTTGATTCACTTTCAGAGTATTTGAAAAATCAATTCATTATGGTGTAAACACAGAGCTTCCAGGCCACCCAGATTTTGTAAATATAAATATGTTGAATCAAAACATCTGTTTTTCATATCAGGCAGCTCTTTTAAGTAGGTTGGTGATAGTGTAACATAATGACTATATAAAGCAGTAGATAGAGCGAATTTTCAGATCTCCATGCCTGACAAATCCTTCTCCTATTTAGAAAAATTCTGAGAAAAATACATGATTTTCAGATGTGAAGGGCAAGTATAATTCCCTATATCTTTGGCATACTAATATGCAAAGATATTAGCCCAACAGATACATGACAGCAAAAATAAATAATTAAAATGAATTAAAGGATGAGTGTGATAAGCCATAGGACCTCATTATAAATATATACTGCAAGGGGTAAATGAAGTCTCATTTTTACAGAGGGAATATAAAAGAAAGAAAAATGAAAATTTTCTATGGGAAGTGTTGACCTTGTAATTTCCTCAGATTTCTGTTCCTCTCCAAAAATGTCTTATTCAGAATGTTCTTCCAGTGCTGTTCCCAATCTCCCTTCCTGAAAAGTGAAGACAGTTGCACTACAGGAGCTCCTAGTCATTACTCTCCTTGGGAGATGCAGTTAAGAGCATGACTTCTTGAAGTAAATGGCCTCTAGAAAAAAAGGATTCATTAGCTTTTCAGTATTTGGTTTGTCCATGTTTGGGGTTTTTTAGTTAAATGTTTCTAGTTTTTTAAGAAACATGCATTTTAAAAGTAGTATTTATATAATTTAATCACCTTTTTAACTAGAAAAATGCAGTTAACATTGTAAAGTTGCTATTTGCTCTCATCTTTGGATCAAGCCACTGTGAAAAGTGTTTGAACAAGGGAATCTTTATGTTCCCTTCATCTGTCAGCTTCACAAATTAAGCCCATTTAAGCCTTTCCACTCAAGCAGAAGGCAACTATTTTTATTTTAAAATGCCAAGAAGTAGGATAGTGGAGTCTCTCTTCCACTTGTATGTTGGTGTTCTGTCCTTACCTTGCTCTGTGTGGCAGAACATGAGAACATACAGTCCAGAAAAATTTGATTGGACACACCAGGGTTCACAGTGGGATCCCACCTGCAGACAGTGAGCTCTTCCCTTCTCACAGTAAATTTCCCGCTGGAATTTCCAGCTGAAGAAGGCAGTCTGTTCTAAACACCAGTAATTACATTAAAGGGGGAAACACTGCTTCAGATCTGCATCTTCAGCATTTACATGGTTAAATTATTTCAGACAGTCAATTTACTGGAAAACAAATCTATCTTCAAAACACCTCCTTGAGGTCAAGACACACTATTGCCATTCAGTGAGGGACAGTTGTGTTCTGTGACATATCTGATGTCATCCACTGAGTCATGGGCAAATCCAGAATATTTTCTAAGAGAGGGGGAAATGACTGAAGAGAGAAAGACAGTGTTTGCCCTTGTTTTCACTCCAGCAGATCTTGCTGCCTTTCCACAGCTGAAGGCCAGCTGTTTTTTCTGCCCACTGTGTATCTTGTCCCATGCAGCTCAGCTGTTCATGGTAGATTAGACCTCCTGGGACTGCCTTATCAAGAATGTTCTTTTTAGCAAAACTTGACCTTTCAAATCAAGAGTATAGGGAGGGACTTTTGGATGACACATTAACAAATATTATGGCTGAATCATTCATGGGCTTTTTTAGTTATTTCTGAACCTGTGCCTAAAGCTGCAGTAATCTGTTTTGCACTACTAGAAAACAGCTTCTTTTCTTTCTTGTATTCTTTTATCCTTTACTAAAGTATTTATTATAATTTTCTACCTTTTTGTAGAAAATTCTGACAATTCTAGTATTTGGAGGACTAACACTAAAAGAGTTTGCTGATTTTTGCAGAATGTCTTTATAAAGAGACCATAATTCATTTTAAACAGGAATCTCAACATTAAATTTAAATTTAGTTCTTCGGTTTCAATTGACAGTGACATTCTCTGGAGAGAAAAGTCTCTTTTTCTGAGATTGAATGCTCACAGCTGAACTTTCTAGTTGCAGTACTTTTATCTTTCACCACTTTATCGTGCATCTTAGGATACTTGTTTCTTAACTCTTGGCATCTGATATCACTAGGGTTTGGGAATCTTATTTTAGTTTTGGAAAGCGTTATTTTCACCTGCTACTGCTGTTCCAGAAATTTTGAAATAGGAAACCAAAGTAATTAAATTTAAAAAAATAATAATTTAAAAGGAGAACTTGAATTATTAGTTTTTAAAATCTCATTTTAAAACCAATTTCATTAGAGAGCACAAAATGATAGCATTGGGCTGGCGAGGTGGAACCCTTATGCATTCATCTGAGTCTATTATATGGAATTTTCAGAATTTGCAGGAGAATATTTCCAGTGTTGACCTTGCAGAAGTTCTGAAGAAGACATTAGGACATCTCACAATCAGTGTAAGTAGGCATTATTGTGTTAGGTTTGGATGAAAAATTCCAGCCCGCTGGCATTGCAGTCTTGCCCTGGATGCCTGAAAGCCAAAGTTCCCCTGTCCTGCAGTCACACAGAGACATCTGGAAAGGAGTGGACACAGGATAAGGATCTATAGGAGTTTTAAAATATTAAACTCAGGTTTGCCATTCTGAAGTTGTTCATCCCATTAGATTCTACAAGGAAAACTGACATCTGGAAAACAAACTCTGTTACCAAAGACCCAGAACTCAGACTAGCACAGCTAAACGCTGTAACAATATAAATAATAGCAATTTAATGATACCAAGAGTGGACTGACATGAAACTGTCTCTTACGTGAAAGAAGGAGCAATACCTGTGACAAGGCCCAATACTGATAAAAATTAATGTGTCATAGGATTAAATACTTGCTTTGCCTGACTTCATACTTTCAGAAATAGAGTAATGGAGCAGCTGCCCCACTGCTGAAGCTGGACCATCACATTTTTTAAAACAATACCTTACTTTTCACCAAATATACATAGGCAAAAATATATAAATATGCTTCAAACATGGGAAATTATTCCAAGAGTATTACAAGTCTCATTTTTCTTAGATGCATATTGGATTAATTCACTTGAATAAAGTTATGACAATGCTGAGGTACTTGCAGGCAGAAGAAAGAGACAGCCTTGTTTGGAAAAGAAATGTCATTTTAGCTTAGTGTAGCCTTTCAATCACGATGTTTCGCACACAAGCTAGAGAAGACAGTTGCAAACATGAATGAAGTACAGAAGCTTAAAACTATTTTTTTTTTACTGAGTTAAATAACAATGACTATTTCTTCACTGAAGATGAAAAGTGGAATTTTGAGCAGAAAGCATGTTTCAGGATCTAACGAGGTTTTGAGGAATAGAAGCATCCAAAACCAATTACTTTGCTTTTAATGACTGTTAGTTAAAAGGAGCTAAAAAGGCTAGCACGGTTGGGGCCAGTGAAAATAGGAAATTAGGGACATACCTCTCCATAGTCAGCTTCCTAGAACTGCTCACTTAGTTATTTCAGATCAAAACGTAGAGAAGCAAAACAGGGTGTTTCAGCTCCCAAAGCATACTTTTGATTACACGACAGAAGCCTTTCAATTAGCTGTTAGAATGGCACATCAGGAGAATTTGGCAGCTCTAGATCAATAAGCTGACCCTAGGGTTTGGGGTTTTTTATTTCCCTTCAGACTATCAGGAAAGGAAAATAATAGCATCCAAGGGGAGAAAAAGTACAGCAACATAAACCATCTGCACAGTATAAACAGAACAATGGTGACAAAGACTTTTCAATACCTTTCTCCAGATGCTCTTCCTTGACCTTTCTCTACCTTATTACACTGCCTTCAAACAAACAAAAACATTCCTGTGGTAAATCGAAGTCAAAAGCAGGTCATTTTGTGTCTCTGCCCATGGCAGGGGGTTGGAACTAGATGATCTTTAAGGTCTCTTCTCACCTTGTGATTCCAAGATTTTTCAACTGTTTTCTTGTATCTTCTCATTGTGGTGATGTTCTAACCGTAAATTCTTCTCTATATGTACATTCCAGCTTTTTTCTGTTTTCTTTTTCTTCTTTAAACCAGAATGAGACTTGGCTGAAATAAAGTTTAGCAGTCACCTAGGTCCTATGGATCTTAAGAGATTGTATCATTATCTCTCCACAGTTGTTCCTTTTCTGTCAGCACAGAGACTTCCAAACAAGCTGGAGGCTTTCCTGTGTGTCCCACAGCTTTAAATGCAAAATTTATTCAACATTATGAAATTAAACAAAAATGCATCCAAAACAGAAAATGTAGATTTATCACTTTTGTTCCACCACTTAAGTTTCTTTTGATTATAAGTAAATTAATCACATTCTGCAAAAGGTTTTTCTGTTCTCCCTCTAGTCCATCCAAAGCTAACAATTCGTAACAGGGATGAATTAAAGGAATTAAAGTGAGGACCTGTGCCAGAGCCACTAGAAAGTGATAGACACAGGGGTTAAAAGCTGTAAAATCTGAGTGAAATCAAAGCCGTGTATCAAAAAGCCCCTCTTTTCCCCACACCAAATACAACACACCAAATAATAGGGTAAGGGACACCCATGCCAATGGGGAGCACACGCCGCAGGGTTTTGCTGGAGGTGACTGAGTAGAAGACCCTGCCCAGGAAGCAGGTTACTGCAATGTCAGGCGGTGGGACTGTCCAAAATCCACACATCAAAGACTGCCCTGGAAGCTGCTGTGTAAGGGCAGGAATTACTGACAGGCAAAGAGCAGTAGGATGCTTTCTCTCCTGAAAATTCTCTCTAAGGAATGTAGCTTGTGACCAGGCAAAAGTACAGACTGGAGACAGGACATCCAAGAGGATGAGACAAAGAGCCAAGATTCATTGATCTTGAATGTTGGACCAGCCTCCAGCAAAAAGCTGTTCAGGTTTCAGGTGTATAAATAAGGAGTCTAACTACAACTTCCTTGTAAGGGGAAGAGGAGAGGCAGACACTGATCTCTTCTCTGTGGTGCCCCTTGACAGCACCTGACGCAATGGGCTGAAGTTGTGTCAGTGGAGGTTTAGGTTGGACATCAGGAAAATGTTCTTTGCCCAGAGGGTGGTTGGGCACTGGAACAGGGTCCCCAGGGAAGTGGTCACAGCACCAGCCTGACAGAGTTCAGGAAGCATTTGTATAATGCTCTCAGGCATATGATGTGACTCTTGGAGATGGTCCTGTGCAGGGCCAGGAGTTGGACTCGATGGTTCTTAAGGGTCCCTTCCAATTCAGCTTATTCTGTGATGTATACGAGTTTTTAACATTTTTTTGCTTACAACTCCAAGCTGTGTCCAGTTGTGTGTCACCCTTGTTAAATCCCAACCTTGCCCTTTCATGATTCTCCAGTAAACTTCCCTAATCAGGGAAGACAGGCACAAAATCCAGAGCCATCCTTTCACAAGTGCCTGCTGAGAGGCATGGGAGACCTGACGTGTTGCACACCTGTACAGCACGGCCAGGACATGCACCAGCCCTCTAATGCCACACCAGCAAACTGAGCAGCTCCTCGGCCTAAACCTGCACCAGCTCCGTGGAGCCACCAGCTGCAGCACACAGCCCACTCCATAAAAACTCCAACATCCACCAGCAGCCGAGTGGGAATCTGAATGCTCATACTGGCTCATCTGTGCCTTGCAACCTCCAAGTTAAATTATTAGCATTGCTCCCAGAGAGAGTAGAGGAGAGAAAGATAAATACAATAGCTTATTCCTGTCTTAGGCCAGGAATTTCAAATGGGCAATAGGGATTATTTTCATTTTAATGCACATTTTCAAATTTGAAGGGAGGCATGGGACAATATGTATTAGGGTCACAGAAGATTTCTTACTTGAGCTCGTTTAGTGATAGCAATGCTATTCAGCTGTCACTGATAGGTTCTACATTAAAAAAAAATTTTAAATCTCATTAGAGTGTGCCAACATAGTGCTTTGCCATATCCTACATTTCACAGCCCAAAATTACAAGCAAACTTGCCAAAAATAAATGTGAGCATGAGACAAAAGCAGAGCAAGCCAGAAGACAGAATGCTGTCAGAAAAATCACATAAAAGCAATGCATTATACCATGGGACTAAGGCATCATAGAGCCCTATGAAATGGAAAAGTTCCATTGATTTCCTCTCAGCTCCATGAGTGGGCTCCTTTATCAAATGCCTTTGAAAGAAAGACCTCCTGCTGGGATTTTTATATTAAGCAAGGGAAAAAACACATTCCATTGTCAGGGTTGTTGCAAGGATGTAATCAGAGGTTTGACATCCCAGCCCACAGACACCAAGAAACTCAGAAAAAAATCCCCATACCTGTAGTTGCCATTTTTCTTTTCTAATAGAAGGTTGAATATAATTACTTTAAAGCTCAATGACATCAAGGGTACATAACGTTAAAACAAATAACCTTTCCTCTAACTACGCGTTTTCCTCATCGTTGTGATAATGTGATAATTGCCTGGTGATTGCTTATTGTAAAGGCAAGCTCTTGTCACTTACAAATTTCCTCTTTAGGTCATTCTGCTGACAAGCAGAATCATTTACAACATGAACCATGAACCTGAGCCACATTTCTTTTCAGTTGTACTGAAAATTAATATGAGAGTAACAGAAGGAATAGTTGTGGGGTAGGAAACTTCTATAGGCATCAGGTATTTTGGGAAGCTACCTCATTGTCTAAATGAATGGCTGCCATCATCCATCTCTGCTCAAATCCAAAACACTATGTAATTAGTATGAGAAAGAAAATTTTCTGATTGATTCGCTGAGTAACATCCACCAGTCCAGAGGGGGAAAACATTTACCAAAGGTTTCCTGTTCCTGAAAATTATTGGGTTTGTGTTTTCAGTATTAAGTTGTTTGGGGGAATAAATATAGAGTTAGAACATCACAATTGGGTTTCCATTGACTCCCTACATTGGCTGACATGGACTTACTGTGTAGGCAGAATAGATGAGATAGAACAAAGTTTCAATGATAATATTATTATCACTGTGTTAAATTATTATTGTATATTTTATTATTACATATTATAGATAATATACATTTTTATATTGTATTATTGTATGTTTATTATATTGTTATATTAATAGAAAAATATATTT
Organism: Ptilonorhynchus violaceus; assembly: GCA_013397565.1. Taxonomy (NCBI): domain Eukaryota; kingdom Metazoa; phylum Chordata; class Aves; order Passeriformes; family Ptilonorhynchidae; genus Ptilonorhynchus; species Ptilonorhynchus violaceus. The sequence continues at coordinate 18,261 of VZRJ01003493.1, read as the reverse complement.
ATTATACTTTATATTTTATTATATATACATACTATTATTATATGATTAATATATCCTAGTTTAGATTAGATATTAGGAAAAAGTGCTTTCATATGAGCTTGGCAAGGATTCCCAGAGAAGCTGTGGATGCCCCGTCCCTGGAAGTGTTCAAGGCCAGATTGGATGGGGCTTGCAGCAACCTAGTCTAGTGAAAGGTGTCCCTGCCAATGGCACAGGGTTGGAACAAGATGATCTTTAAGGTCCCTTCCAATCCAAGCCATTCCACGATTCTGTGAAAAAATATGAATAGTATTTTCCATATGCAAAATGCCAACGGTGTATGTTTATTTATAACTGTTCTTTTTGCAGAAGGCAAAAGGAAAGGAAAGAAGAGAGAGAAAGCACACACACAAAAGCTTTTCCTTTAAGAGGGTATATGTGATGGGAACAAAGTTTGCAGCTGCATGCAGCAGACATCTAAAAATACCTGCAGGTGCAGTAGTAAAATAATTTGAAGAGGAAAAAAAAAATATATATATATACTGCTACATGAAATAGATTCTTTGACCTAACAGGAAAACTGTTCAACATGAAAAAATCTTGGCAACTGCAATCTGACATGGGATGGATATTCCTTATTCACCCATTGAATCAGAAGGATTCACCTGCTGTGGTAGAGTCTCTCATAGGCACAGACAGAGATGTGAAGCCAGACAAAGGTGTGTGTTTGGGCCCAGGTCCCAGCTCGTTCAGACTGCTGGCAGCCTCAAGGCTGCTGTACACATACCCAGCTGTGGTGGTCTTGGGGATGAGCAGGGACTGCAGAAGGGCACTGAGCCATATCTAAAGAGACAAGCCCAAGTGACAGAGATTGACCTCACTGGGCAAGTCCTTCTCCTTGAGCAGAGTATTCAGGACGCTACTTTTGCCACCTACACAAAAGTCTTCAGCCACCATCACAGGCTTCAGCCACCATCATGGGCAGCCTGAGAAACTGCCTCGCTAAGTCACAGAACCATAGAATATGCTGAGTTGGTAGGGACCCACAAGGATCATCAAAGTCCAATTTCTGGCCCTGCAGGGGACACCCCAACAATCCCATGTACCTGACAGCATTGTCCAAACACTTCTTGAGCTCTGGCAGCCTTGGGGCTGTGACCATTCCCTGGGCAGCCTGTTCCAGTGCCCAACCACTCTCTGTGGGAAGAACCTTTTCCTAACATCCAACCTAAACCTTCCCTGACACAACTTCAGGCCATTGCCTTGGATCCTGTCACTGATCACCACAGACCAGAGAGTCTGCCCCTCCATTTCCCCTTATGAGCAAGTGGAAGTAGATTCTGCAAGGAGGTCTCCCCTCAGTCTCCTCTTCTCCAGGCTGAACAGATCAAGTGGCCTTAGCCACTCCTCATACGGCTTCCCCTCAAGGCCCTTTACCAACTTAGAGGTCTCCTTTGGATGCTGTCTAATAGCTTTGTATCTTTTTTACAGTGTGGTCCCCAAAACTGAGTAGGATGATAACGTTTTGGAAGATGTTTTCCTATACATGTCAAATGCTCAGGCAGCAGCCTCTCCCTTAGCAATATGGAGCAGTATACTTCATGAAAGGATTGATATTAAAAACATTTCCAAAGAGGAAAATATATTTTGGAATATTTGGAAGCAGGTAAGATCTGCATCAAAAATTTTGAATCATCCCATTATTCATCTTGAAGGAAAGAAAAACATGCAAAACTGTAAGTGACTTAGGTGTTTGCTTTTTATGCCTTGTGGAGAGGTGAACTAGAAAATTTTGAGGTCTGGGTGTTCTAATGTCCTGGTAACCAAGAGTCACTAACTTCATTTTCGTCCTAGAACATATTGCATTCCAAAACAGTGGTTTAAATGCCAGTTGAATATGGATAGTGTTCAGGAATAATTTAGTCTCAAATTGATATAACAGTTCCTCTCCAGTGTGCAGATATGTATAGACACACACATACTGCATTTTGACAGCATCTGAGAAACCAACTGGATCACCATACTAGGTTGGATTACCATCACACATTAGAACTAGAATGAGGTTCGAAATATTAAACCCCTATTCAGAGCATTCTCCTTTTCATAAATCCATAAATAATAAATAGATTAAAAAGTCAATGCATGTTTGCTCACAAGTCGGGTTCAAATCGGATCAAACTGGATCTAAATAGACAAAACCAATTCAAATGGTTAAAACAAATTCCAGCAGTTTCCCAAGAGCTTCTGTGCTCTTTTTCTTAATGTTTCCACACAAATGGAGAAATGCTGCACTGTACCTAGAAGGTGAATGGAGCAGCACACACAGCCCCATTTCCAAACATATGGACTACAAAAAAGAGGAAAGAAAAAAGGTTCAGAAGTATCAACTAAGGGGATCCAGTCTTAGGTTATGAAGGGAGTATGACAGTGTCATAAGTGGCAATAGCAATCAGTTGGGGGGAGGCAGTAACACATTGATGAGAAAAGGTACTGAGGTCTGAAAAGAAAGACAGAGACTGAAATATTACATCTATGGTACAAAACAAGTTATTTCCACGTCTGTGTAGCTGCAGTTCGACTTCCTCTTTCCATTATAAAAGAATACATGGACATTTTGGGTTACCCACAAGGCTCAGACTAAAAAAAAAAAAAAAGCCTTGAGTTTGTGTTTTGTCTCCAGATCCGTAGATCAGCCCATTCCAAAAGAAAATGACAGAAATTCTCTGATACTGGATATTGGGGACACTGTCCAAAATCAAGACACCATCCTAGATTTGTACCAGAACTCAAATATTGAGCCTAACTGAAAGGAAAAGGAAATTATTTTAAGTAATTTGGTAATTTTTTTGAAAGTCACTGAACATAAACAATAACTTCTAGACACTGTCACATTCCTTTCCTTGAGAAAGGTGGAGAAAAGAGAAATTTCACACAGGAAGGTCAGCAGTGGCTCTGGAAAATGTCATGCTACAGGTGGTATAAATGTAAATGAACACTTGGTAGTCTGGAACGGGAACTCAGTGTTTGGGGGTTTTTCTTTTCTTTCTTTGTTACTTTTTTTTTAGTCTGTATGGATTTATTCTGCGTACAGAGACTGCTGTCTGTAAAGTTACAAAGTTAAGGGTGAGTGGAGGGACACTCTACAGCTAAGAGTTTCATCCAGGTGGCTCAATATCCCTGAGGTTTTCAGCAAGTTTAGAAGAGTCCCTGCCAATTCCCAGTATTTCTGTCACCTCTCATGTTTATCTGTATGTTCTTTGTTCTCCTCATCAGCCCCTAAGTCTCCAACAGAGCCACATACTCCTAACTCCACACTTGTTGCCTCTTTATCCCTGTCTGTGCCCATTCTGAAACCTTTTCAAGCTGTGATTCTCTGCTCAGAAAGAAAACGACATCCTCCTCCTCATCTCTCAGATGGTCCCCTCTTCTTCAGGTGTGTTCTTAACTTACACTCCAAATGAAAGAGGAGCCAGTAGTATGATGAGAATCAGTAGGACTGATCACTCTTTGCTACTGTCTTTCTGAATCTTGATTTTTATGGTGAGTAATTTTTACAGTCTCAATTTACATTTCAATTTTCTACAGAGGCACTCACGCTATCTCAAAACATGCTGCTTCAGGTCTCAAGGGCACTGTAGCCCTCTTCCACTGCTAGGAAGGTGAATCAGTTCTGGAAAAGTGCATATGCAGCTGTGTTACTTTTACATTAACTTTTTTTAGAGCTTTACCTTTCATATTCAAATTTCTGACTTGCAGGGAAAAGCAATTATCTACTGCACACTACAGTTCTCTGACTGTTTCCCAGATATCTCTAAATGGAGCCCATCAATCAACTGCACTTTGATTTTCCGCTGTTGAGAGTATAAACTGTTCTCATCGGGTAACTTCTAAATGCACAATAAAGGTAGCATGCACTCATGTCATGATATTTTACCTGTAGCAGCCTATAAATGTCTTCATTCACTTTTAAATTTGTTTAGCATAATCAAAATATAAAAGGCCATGCATGGATTTTAGACCATTTTAAATGGTTCAGTTTTGTAATACTTGTTTAATTTTCATAATTACCACACGTATGTCCACTCCATTTTAAGAACCAAGCCCATAAAGCTAGCATGCATTAGTATGCTGAGGTTGCTTGCATGTCTCGTGAGCAAAAGCCTTATGATAAATGAGATTAAAATAATGATTTACTTCATCAGCTCTTTCACACATCTCTAGATTGCTTGCTGAAAGTGTAGATCCTCTAGCGTGATTTTTTTTCCATAAAATTCCCTCAGCACACATATGTTTATTAGCCATTCTTGGAACTGGCAATTTATAATGGTTTAATTCAAAATTAAAAAGAAAAAAAGAAATGTGCAAGCATACACACACAAGGTGGTAAAACAACATATTTTGAAAGTAATTTTTTGAAAAATGAAAACACTGAGGTATGTTTCTGTTCTGCTATAGGGTATCCTTAAGGCACAATTATTCAGTCTTGGAATGAATTTAACAACTGCTCTTTCATATGCTCACAACACATGGTTCACATCTCCCTCACTTTTCTTTCCTGACAAGACTAAATAAGCCAACTGAACAGCTCCATCTTCAAAACTGTTACCAGAGCAGTTACCACTTTTCTAAAAAAATAAAAGATGTCCTTGGGGTACCCAGTTTTTCTTCCACTTGTATCAGTTTTGAGCAGGCAACATTCCATAAGCATTTCTTCATTTATTCAAGGGTGATGCATATTACACATGGATTGCAGCAAAAATCAGAATTAATTAGCAGCAGGATGGAAGCTGTCAATGTGATTGCACTTTTTAAATGCTTCACTTGAATTTATTGAATTTTTTTTTCCTATGCTAAGGACAAGTCAAAAACAAATCCACATCCATCGATGATACAGCAAAGAAAGAAGTTTCAAGACCCACAGGAAATTTCCAGTGGCTTGACATCACAGTATGCTTCATTTCATCATATAAACTATTGACGACTATTCTTTAGTTGTAAAAGACGTTACATACCAGAGAATACACACCGGAGAACTTCTGCTCAGGTTTTTTCAAATGCATTGTAGGTACTTTCAAAGGTTGTGCACCTCCCAGCTGAATTAAAGTCAACAGAAATGCAGCCATTAACTCACCTGGGAGAAGTGGCTTAACTACTTAACAGTGGAAAACAGCGAGGAGGGTAGGGACGCATGTAGATTTGCTGCCTGTAGAACCCAAAGACAAAGGCTTCAATGGCAGTGAACTCAGAACAAGGAGAAAGAGAAGACAAATTTCAAAAACAGCACATAAAGGGGAAAAAGAAATCATCTTTTTCCAAGGTGCAGAGAAACAAAAGCCCAAGGAGGGGAGAGGGGAAATAAAAGAATTATTAAAATTTGTTTTCCTCCTAAAGTGCTGTGAAAGTGAAGAACTTCAATTTCTTTACATTATCTGGAATGAGTTTCTATCAGATGAGTTTCTGGTTTTCACCAGCCATGCTTTCTTAGAGAGGAGCACATTCTTTAGCTCTCTATTCCCAGTGTCCTGCAAACCGCAGTGCTCCATGTGGGGGTTTCAGCTCGTTCTCCTCCAGCATTTACATCAGCATTTCCACCCTTCTCTCCAGAGCTGAGCTTTCTTTGACTTGTTTGGCTCACACCTATTCTGATTCAAACAGGGTGCTAGACACTAAAAGAGATGGCGAAGCCACAGCTTGTTTTCCTTAATTTTTAAATATTTCCTTTTTGTGACTTCAGCTTCATTCATTCAGTTCCTGGTTTGCCTTTGTTCATGGGGCTACTGTAACCACTACTTTTCCTCTTTACAGCACTGTCTCTAAGTGTAAAAAGATGGTTCTAACATTCTTTTGAAAAAATACCTCAGAAACCTAAGCTATATTTTTCAAGGGACACTTATTTAAGCTACCAACATCCTATGCTTGCAGAAAGTCCGTGACAAATAGGTCTTGTTGATCTACCGGCCATAATACTGTTTCATTTCTGCATCAAAGTAAATTCTGCATGCATTTGGTTCTCTAACCAATGAGAATTATTTTTATTGCTTCCTACTTATAGAAAACACCAGAAAAAGAAGCAAGTGCTTTACAGACAAAACTCACGAATACTAAAGCTGCTGGTTTGGTTTGCATTTTTTCTTGTTTTCTCTTTTAAATATTTCCAACCAAGACTTCTCATTCTCTTAACTCTTTCCAGGGGAGATCATCCTGCTTTAAAAGTTAAAAAGACCTTTTTTCTCACAGGAACACCCCAGGCCACTGAGGGGCCACAAAAATGCTAGACAGTCAGGAAACACAGGCTGAACAAAGTCAGAGTAGCAAGGGGCAAGGCAAATGCCCCTACTGCAAGGGGCGTCTGGAGCCTGCTCTAGCCACCTTTTTGCATTGCACCAGTGAAAAACAGGGAACTTGAGCCCAAAGGTAGCCACATGAGTCAGACCTGTTATAAAGAAAGTTACAAGCACTGAAAAATTCTTGACTGCTACAACAGGAACTCAGTTCATGGCATGAGCCGCTCTTTGAGGCAGATCATTGCACCTCACCGTGCACATGGTTTTCATCCACTAACTCCTCTATCCTTCCAGTCCTCCTGCTGGTTGAAGCTCAACCCTTCCTTTTTTTTTCTTTCCACACAACTCATTCCATCCCAGATAGTGGGCACAACAAACGCTGCTCTCTGTTATTGCAGTGTTTTCTTCCTCCTGTGCCACTTCCAGCAATGATTCACAAGCTCACAAATTATTCTGTCATTACTTGTATTTGTTTATGAAACTGCCAACAGATGGATAACGGTCTTCCAAAATAATTGTTACCTTCAGGCATATATATTGACAAAGTAAAGTGAAATGCTTTTGTTTGTACCCTGTGCTCCTCTTTGTGATACATGAAAAGTTCCTTAAATGATTTCTGAAAGTCTTTTTTACTCAACTGCTATTCCTCAGAGGAGTCAGTTTCCCACAACATTGTAGACCGTGCCTTCTGTGGTCTCCCAGTCAAACCCTGAAAGACAAGATTCAGTATTTCTGCTATTCTGTTTTCCTCTTAGAAACAGTCATAAAACATCTTTGTGATGTATAAAAAAGTTACTAAAATATTGCACTACTCTAACTGCAAGAAGATAGATTGGCAGACTAAGATAGTCCTGAAAGACAGAAAAAAAGAGGACAGATTTGTAAACGAATGGGCTAAAATTTAATTTTTGGAAATAAGCTCTAAAAGACCAACAATAAATTGAAGAGCTCGATACTTCCACTCATCACATACTTTTTCAGATTTTTTTTTGCCTTTTTTTTTCCCTGAACATATTCTAGGTCTAATGATCTCTTTTTTTCCTACATGCCTTTGTTATATGTTAACCCTTTGCCTCCATGTGAACCCAAAAGGAATAGAAAGCCGAAGTCATTATGAAATTACCAAAAATATTCTAGTCTTGCTTTATGTCTCGCCCTTTAGTTAGAATAAAATGCAAATACACATATTCCTTTTCTAATTATTTTCTTGACTTGCGTATTTTGAGTAACCATATCTGCCTCTAGGGCTATTTCAGACTTATGCAAGACTGATTTAGTGCTGAACAGAAACATCCCTGGGCAAATTATAATGATTGAACAAGAAATATTAAGTCAACTTGAAACTGTGATAATTTGGATGTTACTATAGTTACTCAGCATTTTTGTAGAACTCATCATTAAAATATCCCTGAACTTCATGTCTTACGACACAAGAAACTCAGAAAGGAAGTGTAACTTTCAAAGGTAGATTTTGGATATTTTTTAGAGGGGCAATGGGTTTCAACTTTTTTCTGATGTAATGAACCACACTTGGAGGAAGAAAGCTTCGTTACCATTGCAATGAATGCAAGTGTTGCATGTTTCTTTGATGGTTTTATTTGTTTGTACATCACTTCTTTTGAAAGTGACTAGCTAATAGTTTTGCTTAATCCATAATAAATTCAGTAGCAACTCTGAATAAATCACACACTTATGATGCTGTTATGCCTTTTTTCATGTGAATATCCTATTTGATGACTCCCTAAAATCTCAAAGAACAAGCATGGTTTTTCTGACAGTGAAAGTTCCAAAACACTAATTAAAAAGTTTGCATCATTTTAATATTTATTAAACCAGCAGGTTTGTAACCAGTAAAACAGTTGCTAAATGCTTTTTATGGGGTATTCTATAACAGTTACATTTCTCTTTTAAAAAAGAAGCACATAAACAAACCAAACAGCAAGACTCATTTGTACCCTCCAGCAGTCCCTGAATCTGGTTGTTTTCTCAGTATATTTAACTTGCAAGTCACTGCAACACAATACCTGACATACCCGACTGCATAGTTCCTGATTCTCCCTTCCTGTTCTCTCATTTAGATTATTTTTATTTGTTCTTTAACATTTTGGTGTTCATTTCTTTAACAATTCAGTGTTCACTTCTTCCCAGTGTCAGTAAACACACTATTGAAAGAGACTGATCTGTAGATGCAGACAAGCATAGAAATGATCAAAACCTGGCCATAAAAGACTAAATCACAACCTTAGAACACATAAAACTCTTTAGCAATTCCAAGAAAGTTCTAGGTATGCTCAGCCCATTGCTTTAAAGAACGATTCTTTGCTGTTCAAAATACATGTACCGCAGAAATGAAGGACTGGATGACAGGCCAACAGAAAGAAAAAGACTGTAATTTAAAAAGCATTTCAAAAATATTCCAGTTGCAGATGTTACACAGAATAGACACTGAAACATATAGAGCACAGTTCTGGAGTTCAAAGTACATATTTGTTGTCTTGTTTATTAAGATTAGTTTAAATTTCTCAATTGTCATCAAATGTCTAAGGATCTCATTGTAGGAATGAAGCTTATAGCCATGAGATATGTATGTGGTGAAGAGATTTTCATGACATATGTCCTGAGATACGCGGTGAAGGGATTTCCATGGGTACAATGGCATGCTGATGGGATGATAAATTATCAGACTGCAATCAGCCAGGTGGAGGAGGAAGTGGTACCAACATGTCACAGTTCTATTCTGCCCCTGCACAAGAGTCACAGGCTTTGTAATCTCTCTCTTTGTAAGTCTCATTCGCATATAAGATGCTGCCCTCCCATTTATGATGTCAGTAACAGTGTATTTGACTACAGTCTCACTTCCACTTCTCCCCAAAGTATAAACTGACATTTGAAATCCACCATGGTGCAGGATGATAATACAATCCATTTGCAGATAAGTCGATGAGCTTGCTCCTCTCTCCTCCCCAAAACAGGGGCACCTCTTTGGTAAGATTTGTTCCCCTCTGCCTCAGGGACACTTGTACATAGTGCTATACACTGATATTTTGGAGATCTATTGCATTTATCACATTATCTAGATCAATTTATCACTGCAATAATAAGAATCTGTAACCTGTTGCTTGTAATTAACCACACTATTGGTGAATCTCTGATCATGAATGAGACCAGAGTACAACCCACACTATTGGTTCTTCTGGGATCTTATTGAATGCGACCAGATTTATAGTGCTGAGTTTGATATTAGAAATTCAGCCCAACTGCACCAAGCTCCTCTGAAATCTGAGGACCAGCTGGAAAGCAAGAGGGGTTAATTTCTGCCAAAGTTCTATCCTCCTACCACAACAGTCATTGGCACAGTTCTGGCTCACCACTGGATGTCTGAAGTTCTCAGGCTTTAGGAATCACATTGCAGCATACAAAAATTACTTCTGAATATTGCAATAAACACACTTCCAGAGAACATAAAATAATAATAATGAAAATGGTTGAGTGTCTTTTACAATATCATCACAGAAAAAACAAGAACATAGTGAACTGTACATAATTACTATACTGGAATGTCCCATTAATGACCACACTGTACACCGAAAGATAACTTTTCCAAAGACTCATTTTCTACATTCAGCCATTTCTAAGTCCCTGGCAGGACTATGCGCAGTGCATGTGTTTTTAAAATTGACATATTCTGCACATTTGGTGCTCTTTTAATGATGTTTGTTACATTCAGCAGAATATAATATTTCAGTTTTAAAACATGTTGCCTAGCTCATCCCACTGTATAAATCAATGTATTAAGCCAGTCTAGCAGAAAGTTAGAGGCAGACAGAAAAAAATGGGCTTATTCTAAGATCAAACAAAGAAAAAAAAAAGCGGGATATTTTCTTGTATAATTAACAATAAATAAACATTTATATAGTGGATTACTTACCAAAGTACAAGCCATTTCCCATGTGTTCCAAAGGTAAGAGGGACGAGGGTCAACGAAACTGTACTACAGAGAAGAGAAAGTTTATTGACTCACAACGAATCTGCTGCTTAAAAAGGAAAACATACTGTCTAGATAAGGAATGCATCTAGCAAGCCAATGACAGACATTCTTCATAAAGGTGGAAAATACCACCTTTTTAGAGAAAACAAGTTTTCACTCCTAATAAGGTATACAGGAGGCTAATTTAAAGAGTTTATATTTCTTTCTGCTAGGAGCAGCAGGCACCTAGCTGAAATGTTCATTTCTGGAGATGCTTGTTTTTGTCACATTTCACAGTTCTCAAGCAATTTTTTTATTCTTTTGAGATATAATTTCAGAAGATGAAACTATTCCCTGTACACATAGAATTTATCTGCCCTTTACTGGTTTTTTACTTCATCCTTCTCCAAGGCTTCTCAAGAAAATTTATATGAAACATAGCAAAAAGAAATTAGAGTCAGAGGTAGAAGAATATGCTGTATATTATGGGTAGAAAGTAGAGGTTATTGTGATTCACTATTGAATATCATAATGGATAGGAGAACAAATTCATAAATTCAAGGCAAGCTTGTTTCCTTATGTATCATAAAAACACATTATTTCTTAAAGAGTGGATTTATTATCTTTGGATTCAGATAGCCAGCCTTGCCAAAGAAAAATGTGACATTCTCTGAAGGATACTTGATAGCAGAGGACCATAGAATTACTGTTACTGCTAATAATTCTAATAATAAGAACAGCAGAACATGAAAAAAAATTGAAAAAAAATCTGAAAATATGGTGTTGCTACAAACTGCATCAATAAAGAGATCAAGTTAAACTATGAGAGAGATGGAAAGACAAATATAATTAGTCCACCCTGCAATTTTAAAAATAGGCAGAAGAAAGACATGTAATATGGGTTGTCCTGAGATTTTTGTCTTCATATGCCAAAACCACTTATAACCGAGGTCAATTTCTTTTTGCCTGAATAATTAACTCTTACTATTTATTTTGGGGGTTGTTGAGGCACTCCAACCGAAACTGGAAAAGCAGTCATAACTGAGCATGTGGTGATCTGTTACAATAGGTCCTTTTGCATTATTCCACTGCATGAGAGGCTACAAGGAAAAGGGAAACAGTCCAGAGGGAATAAAAACCAGAGCTATCAAAGAAATAATATATTAGACAGAAGTTAGAAAAAGTCTCCAAGAATGATCTCTGGGGAAATAAGTGGAAATATAGAGAGAAAAAACCAAAAGGGAATATGCCCTGGCCAGATCCTTACCTCTATCTTAGCAAGGCAGAAATGATGAAATACTTGCAGGTCTGGGAAAAGGGAAAAGAAAGGAGAAACTAAGATGTTATCTTGACAGCACCCTTCCTCCAGCTGTGTGATAATCAATGAGACCAAGTAGACAATCATTTAGTGCTACAAAGAAGACAATTATCTCTTTGTGGCATTTGGCCAAGCCACTCTAACTCATCACAGGCTAGATCAGACTTTCTCTAAAAGCCCACATCTTTTATTTCCAGTCAGACAGAAAGCTGTGTACCCTTCTCTAAAATGGGTTCTATGCTCTGGAGAAAGAGACAAACAAATGAAGCTTATGGACCCTAAAGAACTGTAAAAGCAATATCAGATTTAAGCTGAAGGAAGATCCAAAGGGTCTCTATGACTGGGCTGTGCATAGAGAAGAGGGAGACAAAAATTAAAACACTGTTGAAAGAGAAGGAATGAGGGGAAAAAGGAAGGTAGAAACAATGAAGTTAAATAGATTGTGGGAAGGGCAATCTGAAGGACTCTTGATAGAGTGGGGTGGAGAGGAGGAAAGAGAGAGAGAGAGGCAAGGAAACAGGGAGGAGATGGGATAAATAAGGAAAAACACGTGGACTTTTGGAGTTTTCACTCATCTTTGTCTTCTGATCCCTCATCTTGCACTGATCTGACTGAATAACTTTCTGAAAAGACTTTGGAGAGTGTGTGAGAGAGTGTGGCTGTATGTGACACCTTCAGTGGGCTTTGGCCTCCCCAGTCAGCTGCTAAAGCTCTTTTCACAGTTTCAGAGAGACAGGAGACCAAATGCTCTTTTAACGGGGGTCATGGAGAGTGTGAGAAAACACTTCATTTCCAAGCCCGAACAGAAGACAGAAGCTTTCTTTCAACTGCCTAAATAGGGTGTAAATTTAAATGTATTTTTGTTGCTCATACTTAGTAAAACTGTACCTGTATTAACTCTTATTTTGCTTATGTCTAAAAGTAACAGCAGAAAGACAACAGGTGCATGCAAAAATATATTCTGCTGGATTGATTTTGATGAAGGTGCAGAGTCTTTGCCGTTAGCCAAAAATCAGATCTTAATAGCAAGTAAAAAATTTTAGTTTGTCAACAGGACAAAGAGGCAAAGAGATGTAAGAATGACTTCCTTCAAACTCAACCACCACTGATATGTTAAACATCTTGTTTCATAGACAATTTCTGTAACTTGTGGAATACTGTGTTTTGAATCTTCTTACTGGCAACATTCTTTTCAATTTTGGCAGTCTTTTTTTCATTTCATGCATCTGTGCATTCACTATTGCCCATATAATCTTATTAAACAAGTTTTTATTCTGTCGTCTTGTTTGTAATTAAGCCTAAATCATGATTTAAACTTGAAAAGCATCAGAGGAACCATTACACCTTACGTTGCCATAGGTTTGTTTCAGATGGAACACTCTTTAAATGAGAGATGCATAAACCTAGAGAATGATTGAGTAAAGTGTGTGGAGCAAATTTCAGAGCTCTACATGGGAACATGGACCACAGAGGAAGACAGAGTGACTGAAGGAGTTGTTTGGACAGAGAGATCATTTAAAGTAAACAGATGATGAACAGCATATATCTTCAAAGAAGCCTGCCTGAAATATTTCATCAATATCCACAAGAATAAAACACGCACAGTAGTACATCAGTCACCAGACAATTCACAAGTACTGAGTAAAACCTTCCAAACACATCTGAATTTGTAATAATGTTGCGGTGGCAGTTGCCGCCACTCAGGTTGCTGACAGGCCACAGGCCTAAGCCTCAGATGCAAACCTGTGGTGGGCCTGCTCGGATGCCTGACATCCCCGCTAATGGTCAGGGCGAGCCACCATAGGCTCTTGCGATAGTGGTTTAACCCCCACTGGTTTATTGTTACTCCACCCTGTTTTATGTATTTCTCTTGAATATGTATGACCCTGTTACATATGTATTAGTTCCAGAAAGTTCGATGTTACTCGATGCCCCATTGGTCCTCTCCTCTCTGTTCCCTCCCACCTCATCCCCAATTCATCAGTTTATATTCTCCCCTTCGCCTGATTCTGATTGGTTTTTTGTTCTCCTATAAAACCCTGGACCCTCCCTTTGTAACCGTCTTTTGTCCCTGGACCCTGTGCCCGAATAAACCCGTCAGAACTCATACGAAAAACCCCTCCCAGTCTTTTCGCCTCTGGTGTGTACGCGTGGTTAAAGCCTTCAGTATTCAAGCCTGACATCACTCCCAAGGCTAGTGGGTGTATGCGTGGCGGCTTACAGCCCCCCCACCTGGAGCTGCCGGCCACAGGTGGAAGTGGATAGCAAGACCCCAGGAATCTTGGAACCTGCAAGGAACTCTCTGGGAAGGTGCAGCACCATTCCTGCCTTGGATACAGGAGGACTGCATCATAATAATACCTAGTTGATTGTATTATGACACAGCCCACCAAAGAGAGAAAAGGTGCTACCAGAATAGGTGGAATCTTAGAATCATTAAGGTTGGAAAAGGCCTCTGAGATCAAGGATTCAACCAGTACTGCCAAGTCCACTACTATGCCATGCCCCTAAGCAGCACAGCTACACAAGTTTTGAACACTTCCAGGAACTATTTGCCTGAGGCACCTTTTACAGTGTTTGTCCACCCTTTCAGTGAGGCAATTTTTCCTAATATCCAATCTAAACCTCCCCTGGTGTAGCTCGATGCCATTTCCTCTTGTCCTGTCGCTTGTTAATTTTGAGAAGAGCCCAATCCTCACCTGACTACACCTTCCTGTCAGGGAGTTGTACAGAGTGATAAGGTCTCCCCTGAGCTTCCTTTTCTCCAGGCTAAACACCTCCAGCTCCCTCAGCTGCACTGCATCAGACTTATCCTCCAGACTCTTCTTCCTCAGCTCTGTTACCCTTTTAGCACCTGAAACATAAAAATCCTAGATTTTAGATATTTTATAAAAAGTTAATTTTACTAGAACTAGGTAGTATAAATCTAATGAATAAACTAGATCCGTATGAAGTTAATTAAAAGTTAATAATTGTTTAAGAAGCTAGGCTTGGAATAGTTTTTGACTAATTATTTGCCATCCTATGTTTGTTCAGCTGTATCTGTAACAAGAACCAGAGAGTACAGATCTAAAGAGAATTAGACAGTTATTAATTTCCTTATTTGAAGTACCCATCCAAGGATGTTGGGAACGAGGACGGATTGTACTAAGGTCATATTCCTATTGTAAGGGCGCAGGGTACGTGAAGTTCACAGGAGGAAGACTTCGAAAAGCCTTCACCCGAGACCACTGAAAAGTACCCCAGACTCATTTCAAGAGGCAAAGGCGCATGCTTAATGATATGATGGCTAATTATAATACAAAGCGGGGAATGGGAGGTATTTATGTTATGAATATGTATCTGTATCTTACATATGTAGAACTTTTGTAGATAAATGGACTCTGTATTGTCTTGCAAGTTGACATTGCGTCTTTGGGAACTATCCCACGCATGTCCTCGGCCGATTAAAACATACACTTTCTAACTGCCTTGTTAGAGAGTTTTTTGTCCGTCATAACTGGGTATTGATATTAGATCAATATCTTAATTTTAATGAATCACACCTAAAGCCAGAATTCAAATGTGTAATAAAAGCATAAACAAAGTTAAGGAGACACTGAATATTCTGCCTGGAATACCAACTTTGATTATAAGCATAATAATTAATTATATTTATTATTTAAAATTGTGGGTAATACCTTTTACATCTATGTTAAAAAATAAAGTAATGTTTTAATCAATAAAATCATTTAAAATATTTTTATCTTGCACAGAGATGTAATTCTTAACAAAAAGTAAACAATAGAAAGGTGATCAGATAATTAAATCATAATCAGAATGATCTGGAATAGCAAAAATTCTTATTACCAGTAGATCTAATTTTGAAGACAAGCAATACAGAGAGACCTTTACATCATGAGCACATCATGCATTGATCAAATAAATGTTACATAACAGGACATCTAACAGCAAGTAAATCCTGGGACAACTTACCATAATAGTAGTGTCACAACTAACTGTGTCAAAACCAGAAGGCACTCAACATAGCTTCCCTCCCACAGATCCACAAAAAGCAGCCTGTCCACCCAAAGACCTTAGCTGCCAAAATCAAAGCAAATATAAGACACAAAAGTAATTTCTTTTTTTTCCAGACAAAATCTTGAAGGTACTATTCAGGTTAACAACTGTATAACCTATCCCTTGACAACAGGTTCATAAGACTGGAAATTAGTAAATTCATCAACAAAGATATGACAACAGGGCAGAACTAATACCAAAACAATAGAAATTTACTAGCTGATGGCAATGAATTACGGGTCCTTCATCACATAAAAGTGGGCACTCAATTTCCCTGGAAATGCAGCAGTGTGTGAGAATAAAATTTGTGCAGATACAATCATTCAAAGCACTACTGTCTCTAGCAATATTGGATTACAAAATTGGATTAGAAAAATCAGTGGCTAGGAGAACAGAAAAAGTGTGCATGTTTGGAAGAGAAATTCTTGGCAGAGTTTGACTACATAAGAGAGTTACAATCCTGAAAATCCTCACTATTCATTACCACTTTCCATAGAAACAGCTTAATTCAGTGCATATTAATGCTTCCCTGTGGACCCAAAAGTGCACTTTCCTTGCATGTTCAGAAGTGCCTCTGCTGTACTTCACTTGAGCAGCTAAGAACAAGCTTATCCCTACTGGAATCCAAAAGCCAGGTACTCCATAGCTTCTGGTTCCTAAATATGCCTCATGCACACCAACGGAATCAGGTGAGAGAAGATGCAGTTGTTAGTTACCAATTTATTTTGTAATTGCAGTGGTCATCCAAGTGCTTAGTGGCCAGAGCATTTGAGCAGGAGAATATTCACCTGCTCTTTGAAGTTTCCCATCAGCCGTGAGAATACATTAATCCGTGGTCAACTGGCTGTTTTGGACAGGGACACATCCTACCCATCACATCTGAAGTTGTGCAGGTCAGACTCACCAAAGCAGAGTACTCAAGTTTGCCCTGGGAGGAAAACACTGCAAAAACTACAGTTACTTATGGGACCACAGGCCCCTGCTAAAGCTGCTAGTGGACACGGGCTTTTGGTTAAGTGACCATATAAGGAATGAGACTGATGTATAACCCATATAAGGACTAAAAATGTGTGATTGATTGAGTGAGCAAAAGAACACCATATAAGGAATGAGACAGGTGATCGAAAAAACGTATATAAACCGCATGTTCTCTCAATAAAGTGATTTTGCTTGTGCACAGTGTGTTTGCATGTGCTGGCAGGGTCCGTGTTACACGCCGACAAATGGCACCTTTGTGGGAGGAAAAAGTATCTGTGTAACTGTGCAGCCAGTCGGCAAGCCCTGTGGAACAAAATGAGTTGCTGAAAGGAAGCAGGAAAAGGACGTCCACAAGCCCCTTCAGCAGGACTGAAGGTGAGCAGCCGCGGGGAACAAGGGGGTCCAGTGTACCCTGCCCAAAATAGAGACAAGATCCAAGATCTTTGAGAGAAAAAATGGCACCTCGTATCGGGGCAAAAACAGACGACTAGTGGTCGCACCGCTGGCAAAACTCAACCAAACTTTAACTGAAACGAAGCCAAAACGACCTTTGCCACAAGATGGAAGGTAGCAGCCGAGAACAATGGAGAAAAGTATATCTCAGAAACAAAAAGAAGTCTTCAAGACTGTGGAACAGATTTTAGAAAATCAAAAAGACTCTTTGTGGGTCCAAGCTGTGCCAAGTGACAAAGAGCTGGCAGAGCTCTTGTTTCCATTGGGAAAAAGATTCAAAACACTCAAGAGTTCATGTGCAATCGGGAAATCGGGAGAAGGACTATACCATGACTCCTGCCACACCGAAACCCTCTGCGCCCCAATGGAACAATTCTAATCATAAGTTTATCGGGACTATNGGTCGCGCAAGTTACAGCTACCCCAGGAGCAGGCGGGGATGAAAGGCGCGGCCGCCATTTTGAGAAGCGGCGGACCCCGTGCGGACCATCCCAGCCACGCCACTCAGCGGCAGCTGGGACTCCCATGTGTTGCCGNCTTTTTTGGCCATTTGCCAGCCCAGCCAGCCACCAGAATAGAAAAACTTACCTTGTGGTGTCAGGGAGAAACTGCCTTGTTTTGCTTCAGAGAGTGGCATGGGTACCCTTTTTATTATTAACTTTTTGGAACACGGCAAGACCTTGTGCAGGTCGCGCAAGTTACAGCTACCCCAGGAGCAGGCGGGGATGAAAGGCGCGGCCGCCATTTTGAGAAGCGGCGGACCCCGTGCGGACCATCCCAGCCACGCCACTCAGCGGCAGCTGGGACTCCCATGTGTTGCCGCCATCCTAGACCCTCATTATTGTTGCCAATCCTACCCACGGGCAGAAGCATTTTGTTGTGATTTTAAACACTTGTACCATGAGTTGGAGCTGTTCCAGCCACAGAGAAATGCAGCGCCATTTTGCGATGAACATGTGCGGGCTGCCCCACGCAGCCCCACCATATTGAGAAGTGGTGAACCATGTGCGGGCCAAGCCGCGCTGCTCCCACTGCAGCCAAAGCTCCCATCTCCTACGATAGTCCCACAGTCTGGGACCCCTTCAGCTCTGTGGCTGCAGAAAGTGGCAGGCAGCAGGGATGACCAAGCCCGCACCTCGGGCAGGGGCTGCGCCTGCGCTGCCAGGCCGCCGCTGCAAGTGCACCAGGACAGGCGCAGCAGGGGGTGTAAGAGACTGTCCGAA
>VZRJ01003490.1:138324-160974 GCA_013397565.1 Ptilonorhynchus violaceus | reverse complement strand
CCGGCCCCGCCGAGCGCCGGCGCCGAGGGCAGAGCCCGGTGAGTCCTGTGCCGGTGTCCCCGCGCGGTCAGCCCGGGAACACCGGGGCTCTGCGTCCCGCCCGCTGGACCGAAGGGCCCCTGGCTGCCCGGTCACGCCGGCCCCGGTCTGGCCGGTCCCGAGGGCGGTCGGTACGGGGGTGCAGCCCAGCCGCACCCCGGGGCTGTGCCCGATCCCCGCCCGCATCACTCGCGGTGCTCTCTCGGTGGCTCCGGTCCGTGGGACACGTCCAGGCGGCCCTGGCTGTGTGAGCCGCGGCTCGGCCTCTTCACGGATCGCTGCTGTCCCTTTGCAGGTCCCAAGAGCACTGGATGTGTTGGGCTGTGGCCGTCCTGGGGGAGCCGTGGCCGTGGTTTGCTGCCAGCGATGATTCCCCGCTGACAGGTACAGCCCCGGCCGCCTCTTGCTCTCGGACCACCGCATAAATCCTGCCTCTGCCCGATCTCGGGGAAGTTGTGCAGTTGCTCCCTCCCTGAGAAGTGCTGTATCCCCTGGGAAGTGCTATGTCCCTCGGCGGGATGCAGAGCTGTGCTGTGCTGGGCCCAGCAGAGCAGGTGTGATCAGACTCCTCGGTCTCACCTGGGTGTCACTGGTTCCTGCCTCTTCCCCTGCCAGCGCTTCTGCCTGGAGAACGCTGTGGAGGCGGTGGGATGTGGCAGTGCTGTTGAGGTGGGGAGGGCAGGAGGCAACTTTGGGGTGTAGAGAGGGATGGAGCACAGGGAGGGAATGTGGTGTGGCCATAGATTCACGAGCTCTAAGGAAAACGGACAGACTGACCTCTCTGCTGGAATCCCCTGGCTCCTGGTCACTGAATGAACTGGGTCTTGGGTCCCTTGGCAATTGAACTCCAGGGGAAAGTCAGTTCTTTAGCTGTGTCTCACACTGGAGAGGAGAAGCCTGAAGCTCTGGGGTGGGGAGGTGTGTGAGTGTCACAGTGCCCGGGCTGGTTGTCACAGTGTCGCTGCTGCCTTCCCCACCCTGGGGGTTTGGGAGTTCTGTGGTTCTGGACTTTGATGCTGAGCTGAAGCAGACAGGATGCGGCAGGACAGGCTTGGGGCCTGTCAGCAGGGTGCTGTCGGGCTGCCATGGGTGCCAAGGGCGTGTTCCTGGAGCAGGGGCTCGGTCTCAGGAGCTGTTCCTCTGCAGGTTGAGCAGCACCAACTGCAGCTGGGGATGGTTCCGCTGTTACCTGTGGGGAGGCCCAGGTAGGAGCTGGGCCATGGGGGCTGCGCCAGGGCCGGCACCTCCCCCCTGCCCTCCGTAGCCCAACAGCAGCCGGTGGCCACCCTGACGGGCCACCATGGACCGGCCCGCACGCGTGCCTGGGCCCCGCCGGCTACTGGGCTGCTTCGGGCAGAAGCCACAGGCCGTCGGCGAGGAGACACCACCGGAGCTAGAGCCGGAGCCGGAGGAACTCGAGGAGACACGTGTGGTGCTGCCCCTGGGCGAGGGCCAGGCACTGGAGGAGTGTCCCCTGTGCCTGCTGCCCCAGCCCCCCGAGGCCTTTCCCACGCTGGCCTGCTGCACGCACCGCTCGTGCTGGGCCTGCCTGGAGCAGTACCTGCGCCTGGCTGTCAGCGAGAGCCGCGTGCCGGTGTCCTGCCCGCACTGCCCCGCCACGCTCCAGCCTGACGATGTCCACCGGCTCCTGCCCGAGCCTGCCCTCCGTGACAAGTACGAGGAGTTCCTGCTGCGGCGGCTGCTGGTGGCCGATCCCGGCACCCGCTGGTGTCCCGCCCCTGACTGCAGGTATCACTGGCCCCGGCACAGAGCCGGGAACGGGCGGTTGGTGTGGGCCCCCCTCCCCACGGCAGCGCATGCTTGTGTCCTGTGCGCCCTTCCCGGGCTAGGTCCCTCATCTCTTGGTTCCGTGTGGGGCTGGGCCTGCCCGGGGAGGTGTCCGGTCCTCGGCTGGCCACAGAGCTTGTGCAGCTCTGTCTGCTGGGGCTGGTCCCTTGGCTGTGCTGGCTAGTCTGTGAGCCCTGGGGCTGTGGGCGCTGGGCAGGGTGGGCTGGCGAGGGTGCATCCTGGCTCCAGCTCAGCGCGGTGCTGGGACTGCCAGGGACACCCTGCTGTACCTCAGCTCCAACCACCTTCTCCCCACAGCTACGCTGTCCTTGCCCATGGCTGTGCCGAGTGTCCTCGCCTCACCTGTGGGCGCGAGGGCTGTGGCACCGAGTTCTGCTACCACTGCCGGCAGCCCTGGCACCCTGACGGGCCCTGTGCACCAGTGCCACCAGCCCCCAGCCTGGCCACTCCCCCAGCACAGCTGGCCCCACCGGAGGAGCTGGCCCACGGTGAGGCCCTGGCCCAGGGTGGGAGCAGGAGGGCCGGGGTTTGGCACAGCCGTGTCCCTCTGTGCCTCCTGTCTGCGGGGTGCCAGAGCCAGGACCCAGAGTTCCCTGTGCCTGCCTCTGCCTGCAGGCTCCTAGCGCCTGTGCTAGTTGGGCTGGGTGTGTAGAGGGACCTCGGCTCCCCCCATGACACCTGTGGGATGGGAGAAGGCTGGGACAGGATGTGGGGCTGCACTGTCCTGTCCTGCTCCCCCATCCCGTCTCATCTCCCCCCCAGCTGAGGCCGAGGACATCAAGGTCTGTCCTCGCTGCAGCGCCTTCATCATGAAGATCAACGATGGGAGCTGCAACCGCATGAACTGCACAGTTTGCGGGTGCCTCTTCTGCTGGCTCTGCCTGCGCGAGATCTCTGACGTGCACTTCCTGAGGTCAGTGTGGGGCTGTGGGGCTTGGGGGCTCCCCTGGGCCAAGGCTGGAGGCCCTGACAGGAGCTGTGGGGCTGCCCTAGGTGGGGGCCCTGATGGGAGTTGGGGGGCTGGGATGGGCGCAGCCAGGCCCTGCCCCAGGTTTGAGGCTAGCCAGGGGGAGCAGGGTGGTCTGTGCCACTGGGTCTGGCAGGGCTGGGGCCGGCTGTTGGCACCCTCTAGGAGGCAGCTGGAGCTCAGGGTTGGGGGAATCTGGCTGCCTGCTCCCTGGTGGGCCCGTTGGTGTCCCCTGGCATGAGGCCAGGCTGTGCTGGTTTCTGCCTTCCCCTCACAGGAGCCTTGGCTCAGCCCTGCTCTGTCCCCACAGCCCCTCTGGTTGCACTTTCTGGGGGAAGAGGCCATGGTCACGGACCCGGAGAATCCTGTGGCAGCTGGGCATGGTGCTGGGAGCGCCCATGGTCATCTCCCTTGCTGCGGGTGTTGCTGTCCCTGTTATTACCATTGGGATCCCCATCTACATGGGTAGGAAGGTACTGGCAGGAGGTCCTGGAGTCCCTGTGGTCCTGTTTCCTGCTGAGCCTGGCTGCCCATGGCTCTTGGCCTGGACAGACCCGCAGTGCTCCCTGCTGCCCACAGCACATCCGTGTGCCACCCCTGACAGCTCACAGTCCCTCGTTTCTTGGACCTTCTGCTGCCCTCCAGCAGCCCCTGCCAGTGCAGGTGTGCTCAGCCTGGGGAGTGGGGTCAGGGTGCGCAAAAAGAGGAAGGGTTCCAGGAGTCCAGGGGAGGCTTTCCAGGAACACCTGAGCTGTGGTGGCAGTGCTGTGGCTGCCTGTCCCTGAGGACAGGGAGGGGTGTCAGGGTGGCTGTGGCTGGAGCTCTGCCAGGCTGGGAAGAGGCTGTGTCCCCAGGGCTGTGCCTGAGGAGCCCTTCAAGAGCCCTTCACCTCTCTGTCTTTTCCTTGAGGTGCTGGGCCAGAGTCGGCGAAGCAGCCTGTCAGGGTGCCAGCAGTGCCTCTCTGTCACCAGCAGCGTCCTCCTCTCTCTTTTTGTGTCCCCCATCATAACAGCTGTCACTGTGGGTGAGTGCCGAGGGTGCTGCCTGCACTGGGGAAGGGGACTGTGGCTGTGGAGCGGCTCTGGGGAATGTCTGGGACCAGAGGCACCAGGGCCGGGGCCAGGCAGTGACCACCTGTCTGCTCGCAGGTGTCGGCGTGCCCCTGATGCTCACCTACGTGTACGGGACTGTGGTGCTGTCGCTGTGCCGGAGCCGCTGGGGCTGCGGGGGCGGCCGCGCGCCGGGAGACCTTGGCGTGGTGGAGCTGGACAACCTGGCCAAGCGTGAGTCCCATGCAGCTGTCGGGCCCCGGCCTGCGCCCTCCCTGCCCCAGTGGGGAGCAGTCCCTGGGAACAGGGTGCTCTCTCTCCCCAGTGAATGAGCTGTGGTCGGTGCTGCCCAGCCCCAGGCCAGGTGAGGACGGAGCTCCGGACCCTGCCACCTCCCTGCCCAGCAGCGGCCGCAGCCCGCGCCCCGGGCCCGCGTGGGACAGCCAGTCAGCCAGCACGGTGGCCCTCGCGGGGAGCATGCTGAGTGAGGGCCAGGATGCCTCTGACAGGTCAGTGGGGTGGCTGTACTGGGGGGGCCGAGGGGGTGGCACATCCCTTCCAAACAGCGTCCCGCAATCCCGCTGTGCTGGGCAGGGACGAGTGATGTCCCCCCTCGGGCTGCTGCCCTCAGGCCAGTGTCTGTCTGCAGGGAAGGTGTCACCATCGAGGTGGAGGTGTCGGTCGAAGCGGTGCCACGTCCTGCCCGGCAGCAGAGCCTCAGCAGTGCCCTGTCTGGGCAGAGTCTCTCTGGGGACTCCCTGGGAGCCACCAGTGACAGGGCCAGCTCCGTCGGTGTCCCTGTGGAGTGACAGGGGGCTGAGGGGGAGAGCTTTGATCCACACACAGGCCCCATGCCCTCCTGTGGCAGAGCCCGTCCCCCTCTGCCAGCACCCCCAGCCCCAGGAGCTGGGTCCTGGGTGGGTGCCAACTGCACCCAGCACTGCTGTGCCCTTCACCAGCCCTGTCCGCCCCTTCCCCAGCGGCACCGCTGGGAAATAAAGCTGCTTTCTGAGGGTCCATCTGTCTCCTGTGGCACAGCTCCCCTGAGGGCAGAGCCCCCTGGCAGCCCCCTGGTGCGGATGGCAGGCACCACATCTGCGCCTGGATGAGGACAAGGCCACCCGAGTGCTGCAGGGGTGCTCGTGGCCTCTGCCCTGCCTCTATGAGCTGGGCTGCCCCGAGAGCAGGCTGCAGGACTGGGGGAGGGCAGCAGCCCCCCACTGCGAGCTGTGGTGCAGATCCCCACGGGGATCCATCCTGCAGCCAGGCCAGTGTGGAGGGACCACGAGGGAATAGCATGGGCTGTGGGTGGGGACCCCTTGCCAGATGGGGTGTGTAGTCTCGGGCAGTGGGATCCTGGCCACTCTGACTCTGCTGCAGCATCCTGGGGAGAAAAAGCTGCTTTTGGATGTTTTGCTGCTCGGAGTTGGGCAGTCACACAATGACAGAAGGGTTTGGGTTGGAAGGGAGCTTAAAGTTAATCTCTGTCCCTTGCCATGGGCAGGGACACCTTCCACTACACCAGGTTGCCTCAGGCCTCGTCCAACCTGGCCTTGGACACTTCCAGGGATGGGGCAGCCATTGCTTCTCTGGGCAGCCTGTGCCAGGGCCACATCACCCTCACAGGGAAGAATTTCTTCCCAATATCCCATCTAGTCCTGCCCTCTGGCAGTGGGAAGCCATTCCCCCTTGTCCTGTCCCTCCAGGCCCTTGTCCAAAGTCCCTCCAGTTTTCTTGGAGTCCCTTTAGGCACTGGAGGGGACTGTAAGGTCTCCCTGGAGCCTTCTCTGGGCTGAACATCCCCAGCTCTCCCAGCCTGGCTCCACAGGACATGAGGTTTTTGGGTTGGCTCACCTGCACAGCTTCCTCCAGCTGCTCTGGGGTTCCCATGTGATGGGGTTGTGCCCTTGGCAATGCCTTGCACTGCAGATCTTCCCTTTCTGAAGATGAACTCCAACCTTCTGGTCCTGGGCTGTTGTCTCAGCTTCTGCAGTTCAGTCCATCCCTCACCAGCCCAGGCAGTGCCTTTGACCCTCTTCCCTGGGTCCACCAGCCTTCAGCTCCCTGCCCCGTCTGGTGCCTCTGCAGTGAGGTGCCCGGTCCTGAACTAGTTTGGTCTTTAGATTGTCCAGGCTGGGCTCCTGTGGCCCTGTGCAGATCTGGTGCGTCAGAGCCACAAACACCCCCAGGCACTGCAGTTGGATTCGCTGCTTGGGCTGTTCCCATGCTTAGGAACTCTAGATGAGCTGGTGTGTTCCCCTGGAACGGGGCTGCCTGAGGAGACCTCCCAGAAAGAGGATTTTTTCCCTTTGCAAAAGTGGGTTTGTTCTCAGGGCATCTTCCACTTGCTGCCAGGCAGGTTTATCTCAGGATCATTCTGGCAAGGGGCTGCTCAGTACCTGATGCTTCCTCCCTGCTACCGTCTTGGCCAAGGTGACTCCAGCTTCTAAATAAACAGAATGAACAGTAACAGGGACAAGCAGTCCTAAAATATTAGTTATTTCTGCAGTCCCTGAGAGCCTGAGCTGAGGCAGCTTTGCTCAGTGGCATTAAAAACAGTTTGTCTCCATTGCCATGTGCTGCCATCCCCTTTCTGCTGCCAGGCATCCATCTCCAGAGGGTTTGATTTTAAACTTTGTTCCTGGTCATTAACGTTTCTGATGCAGGAGTTCCCCCAGTCTCTGTGGAGACCCCAAAATGGCTCTCATTAGCAGTGACCTCACGTTAATAACTTGTATTGAGCTGTAACTGGGTTTTGACCATTTTCTGTGTGCTATACTGATGTTTTATCATGCTGATTTTTACTCAAAATGCTCTGTGGTGGGTCCTATGCCACAGCAAAGGCCCTTAGAGCTGCAGGTGTTTGCCTTAACTCGCTGCTGCTGCTCTGCGGAACAGACCCAGGGATTCTGCTACGGCTGCCTGGCAGGTTCAGGGATGGCAGCTCCCCAGGAACGCAGAGGCGCACAGGATCCCGGAGGCTGTGCAGGGAGACATCCCAGTCACCTCTGCAGAGCCCATGGAGGCTCCGGCCTGGCTGCCACAGGGCTCCCAGGATGGTCAGAGCCAGGGGTGCCTGAGGTCCGGGGGACAGTGGGAGACCTCCTCAACAGCAATGGGGGCTGCTGCCCACAGGACTTGTGGCTCCCATGGGATCCTAGGGCAGGTGGGACTGCTCCAGGCTGTGAAAGGAGAGACTGAGGGGAAGAACAAATGCAGGAAATGGACATAAAAGGGGCCAGTTGTGTGTAAAAAGAAAAATAATGAATCACCACAGAGTGCTCTTTTTTCCAGCCGTTTGCCAGGTGTGCGGGCTCTTTCTGCTGCACAGGGAGAGCCCACCTTTCCATCAGTGTTTTACAGCCCAGGGACTCACTCCTGCAGGAGCAGCCACAGGTATTAACACACCTTGTATGAGCTGTGCATCAGGGAAGAGCTGCCCCTTGCCGCGCCTTGACAGAAGGTGCAGCTCGCTGGGTGCTGTCTGCGGGGGGCAGGTGAGCTCAGGGGCACACCCCAGCCCTTCAGCAGACACACAATGTCTCCAGAGACTCGCGTCTACTCTGAGAGACTCCTCAGGAGAGCCATCCTGGGGGAACCAGGAGCCACAGGCCAAAGCCCTGCAGCGATCCAAGACCTCAGGGACAAATGTTCTCCTCCCCACCCCACCTTCTTCACCGCCCCCTCCAGGAAAGAACCAAGGACCAAGACCACAGCTGCATTTTCTGGTCTTTTAGTTTGAAAAAAGTATTGATTGAAAGTGTACAACTGAACACGGCGTGGCTGCAGCACCACCGCCAGATTGTTTCACAAATAAAAACAGAAAGGGCCTTAAATAATCGGGTGCAGATTAAAAAAACCTCAACAGTGAAAAAGTTCTTCCCTCCGAACAGAAATTCACAGGCACAGAAATGGCAACAACCACATGGAGACAATGGGGGGACATCCTCCTCCTCTTCCTCACCACGGGCTGTGCGCTGCAGCGCTTCCAGGCGCAGCTCCGTCCTCGCTCCCTCTTTGGAATGGTTACGGATGAACAGTGCGACATGCCCTCGCTAACCACACCCGCCCCACCCCCCGACCAGGACACGGACAAACAAGGCCTCTGCTAAGGCTAAAAAAAGGACAAGACTCGGAGTCTTGAGTTCAGCATGGGTAAGAAACGAGAGTCTGGTGAGCACAGCCCAGTCCCCGGGCGGGCCCTGCTACTCCAGCTTGGCTTTCTTGGTGCTGTCCCCACCATTCTCCTCCGCTGGTGCCGCCGCCTCCCCCAGTTTCCGCTTCCCACTCTCGGCAGGTGGGTGTGTGTTACGGGGTTTGAAGCTGATAATGATGCAGGTCATGTTATCGCAGCCGGTGCCATCCCCTGAGGTGTCTGGAGCCAAGCACTGATCCAGCAGCTGGGGAGGGACAGGGCAGGTCAGCAGAGAGCACAGACACACTGGGACCGCCCTGGGGCACTGGGCCCATTGCAGCACCTGACAGTGGCTCAGGGGCTGCCAGGCCAGACCTGTGTGGGATGAGTCAAATGCTGTCCCCACCAGACAAGGGACAGAGATGGCCTCAGAAGCCCCAGGTTTCTGAATGTGGATAGAAACTCCTTTAGCTGGACAGCACCCCTGAGGTCAGGCTGGCTGGAGTGCCCAGGGAACCCATCTGAGGGAGCGGGAGGGCAGAGCCAGGCACCGAGCAGGACCACCACACGTTGCTGGAGGGACAGCAGAGGTCCAGATCTTACCTCTTCTACAATGGAGGAGAGTGGCCGCAGGACTCCATTCTCATCCTTTTGGGTGATCTTCGACTGGATAAAATCCACCACTTCCTGGCTGCTCATCACATTCCTGCAGAGCAGAGAGGTCAGAAGGGCAGGCAAAGGGAGCAAACATGCCATAGTGTCCAAGAGGCCTTCCTCAGGCCCAGCTCTGGAGAAAGGCTGGAGCAGTGATGCCTCAGAGGCACAACGGCTCCCTCAGCACTCACCAGATTCCATCACAGGCAATGACCATGAAGTCGTGGTCATCGTTTATTGTCAGCACTTTGATGTCAGGCAAGGCAGAGATCATCTGCTCTTCCGGAGGGAGGTTCTTGTTCCGCTTGTAGAAGTGATCCCCTGTGGTGGGGAGGAAGATGTCTGGGCACAGGCAGTGCTGCCTGCCCTGGACAGTGAGCATCACTGCCCTGCCACAAGGCATTCCCAGCGGGATCAGTGAGTGCTCTCACAACCTGGGATCGGGCTGTGAGCCATGGGGCAGAGGAACCATTGCAGGTTCCAGGTATAAGCTCCGGCAAGCCCAGGGAAGAGGGACCTTGGCCAGCTCAGCCTCTCTTGGCTCCAAACCAAGTGCCCCTTCCCACCTCCTGGGGCAACAGCACAGAGCACCCGTCACCTCTAAAGAGGCTGTGGCTGCCCCATCCCTGGAAGTGTCCAAGGCCAGGTGGGACGGGGCTTGGAGCAACCTGGGATAGTGGAAGGTGTCCCTGCCCATGGCAGGGGGTGGAATTGGTGGAGCTTTAAGGTCCCTTCCTACCCAAACCACTCCAGGGTTCATTTTAGGATTCAAAGCTCACTTGAGAAAACAGACCCTCAGCTCTGGCTAGCAGCTTATCAGGAATCACATCCTATGAGGGAACTTCCAGGGCCACTACAAAGTAGCAGGTGGGAATGTCAGTGTTTCCCTAGATAAACAAACTCCTCATTTCCATCCTAGAGGTGTTTTTATATCTTTACACGAGGATAATGGTTTCAGTGGTTTGGGTCCTTCTGCACACATACAGATGAACAAATAGGCTCAAACTGCCATGAAGCCAGGTCCCCAGGAAGCAACATACCAAGGTTCCTCCATAGCCAGTAAGCAGGGAAAGTCCTGTTCCAAAGGCAGCAGTATGATTTTGGGACAGTTTACATGAGGTGGTTTCTGACAACCCAGCTGCTGGCACAACAGCCTAGGAGGTGTCAGATGCTGCTTTCCACTGATGTCCAACTGTCTCATGGCCATTTTCTCCAGTTAGACTGAAATCTCCCATCAAATACTGAAGAGATTTTACTCATTAAAAACTGTTCCACAAGCTCAGTGGCTGGCAGTGCTGGAAGCATGGCTGTCCCAAGCCAGTGCCCCGAGGCCAGGCCTGCCAGCAACCCCCCTCCTGCTTACCAATGGCCCTGGAGAGGTTGAGGCCGCCGTTCACCCTCCCGTCCATGGTGACCTTGCCGCCAGCATTCTTTATCCTGGCCAGCTCCACCTCATCCTCTGGCTTGTGGTCGTAGGACATGTCCACGGCCTTGCCGCCCTCGGACACGACGCAGCGCGAGTCCCCGGCGTTGGCCACGATCAGCTGCTTGCCCCGGATCAGCGCCACGACAGCCGTGGTCCCGCTGTCCGAGCCAGGCTGAAAGAGACACAGGATTCTGGTGACAGTCCTTTCTCTGGCTCCGTGTCAGGTCACTAAGGGAACCTCACCAGCTGCCATGGCCCCAGCAGTGTCCCAGACCCCAGGGTGCTGCATCTCACCCCACAATCATACATGGAACAATGGAGAAAGCCCAAGGTAGAAGTGGGGAATGCCAGGAATGTGGTCACTGAGGGGCAAGGTCAGGCAACACCTCTGTCCCAGCCTCATGCAGCTCAGTGGGTCAGGGTTCTCTGGTGTTCCACATGTCTATCCCCCTGCTCTAACGTGCTAATTCCAGCTCCAGCCCAGCTTGAGCACATCCTTGCTGCAAGCCAGAACATCTCCCCAGAGGGAGAAATTGGCACCTTGGAAGCCATGTCCCCTTTGCCTGACCTCCTGGGTCCCTGGCCCACCTGCTCATGCTGCCATGGGCTGAAGAGCCACAGCCCTGGCCAGGTGAGGAGCGGTGCTGCACTCTGGGTCAGCAGTACCAGCAGAGCCCTCTTGCTCCTGCCCCATGCTCTCCCCCCACACTGCTTTCCAGGCACCCCACACCCAGCAGCGGGATCAGCCTCTTAGATCTCAACCTGCTGCCCAGATCCAGGCCCATCCCTCAGCTTTTGCACACACCCAGGCTGTCAGTAGCTCCCTCAGCCCCAAAAGAGCACATAGGGTGTTCTATCCCCACCTGAACAGGAACAATCGCTAGCTGAGTCTCCCAAGTGCCCCTGGCTCCATGCTAAGCTGTAGAACACAAAAACAGGGTGTGCACCTCCTCTTTCCCCTCCATGCCTGGTAACAACATCTCCTCCTCTTCATCCTCATCCTCCTCTGCTTCTTCAGTGTCATCTTCATCATCTTCATTCTCTGCCTCTTCGCTGCTGTAACCATCCTCATCCTCACTACATTCCTACAAGAAAGGAGGGATACCACAGGAGTCACACAGGATGCTTGGTGCTGTCTCCCTGCTGATCCCTCCATTCTGGGGACCAATGGTCAGTTCCCCCAGAGGTGTGAGGTGACCTGGCACGTGTCCCCCACACTTGATGGCTACAACCAGAGCAGCTGGTATCACTGCAGCAGTGGATGAAGGGATGGTGCATGCAGCAGGACCGAGGGCTATTGGCTATGGCCGCTGCAGGATGAGGGCGTGTCCTTCAGGGTTAGTTCAACAATCCCAAACATTCCCATGGGATGGCGTCAAAGGATCAGCCTGAAACACCTGCTCCTAGGACACACCTAGGATGAGCCAGAGGCTCGTCTCAAGTACCACCATAAGCAATGCCCAGCCAGAAGGCCACTCTGTCCCAGTGCTGTTTCCTACCTCACTGTCTTCCTCCTCTTCCTCAACCTCATCTGACTCATCCTCACTGTCCTCAAAAAATTTGGATTTGGTTGTGCGCTGGGGCTTTCCCGTGGAGGAGCAGGAGGGCCCGGCCTCCCCAGTAGAAGAGGTGACGGCCTCGTCACCTTTGCCTAGTTCAGGCTTCTGCAGAGCAGGGCTGTTGCCTCCAGCGCTGGCTTTGTCTGAGGTGGAGGAAATACCCGTGATTTCTTCGTCTGGCTTCCCGTTCTTCCTCTCCTTGTGGTCAGGAAGCTCCCCTGGGTCAGCCTCTCCATTCATATTTGACTCCCCATCATGCTGCTTGCCTGTCCCCTCCGCAGCGTTATCCCCAGCTGCAGCTACAGGCTTGGCTTTGAGGTTCTTGGTGCAGTTTTGTCCGTAACGTGTAAGAAGCTCCTCGATGGTCATTGTGGCTTCTTCGTGCAGAAGAGCAGCTTCCTCATTATCCACTGCAAACAGAAAAGTGAGGGGGCAAGGATAGAGAGGGTCAGAGAGCAGGATACCCACCAGGCTGGGTCCTGTGGTGAGCTGCCCTGGCTGCTGGCAGAGTTCCAGCAGTGCTCCTCAGGCTGACTCTGAGCACACAGCCAGGCCTGCGCCCTCCCACAGCTCCCAGGTGCTACACGCGAGCAGGATGGGAACAGCAGGGCCACGGTTCTGGCCATGGCACAGCCTGCCAGCGTCCCCAGAGCCCCAGACCCAGTGCTCCCCAGCCGAGTGACGGCACCACAGAGTGTTTACATCAGGTGTAAGGGCTGGGGCTAGCACAGTGTTCACATCAGGCGTGTGGCTGGGGGGTAGAGCCTCACTTTCCCAAGCACAGGCTCCCTGGGAGCCAGAGGGAAGCAGAGTAGTCACTTCCATGTGCAGGTTTTGTCATTAATGCTGCAGCTGGGAACAAGAAGAGAGCAGCTGCTCCACACAATTGAAACAGCACAGGGATCCCCGCCAGCTGTCGCCTGGACAGGTACAACAGAGGAAAGCACAGCTCTGGGCAGTGACCACAGCATCTCCCAAGTGGGACTACACAGAAAGTGGGATGACTTTCCCTAAACCATGAGCCAATGACCACTGCTTCCCTGCTGACATCCCCTTGCTTATATTTTGCTTTGCTATTTAATCCCCAAAGGAAAACAAATACCCATATCCCAAATGCTCCTGAAAATACAGAAAAAAAAAAAAGAAAACCCAACCAACCACCCACTTCATTCCTGTCAGCTGGAGAACAAGGACCAACAAATTCAGTGTTTCCAGACTGAAATAGCATTCAAGATGACAGGATGACCTTGCATCTGCCTCAAGACCGGTCACAAGGTACTCAGCGAGAGCAGCACAGGATTCCACCCCAGGAAACACCTGGGCAACCACTTGCTGGTGAAACAGTTGCTTCCCTGTGGGAAGATGCATTGCTGAAGAGACCAGAATCTGCTTCAGTCCCACCTGCAGCTGGTGGCTGCCACCAGCCTGGGAGAGCTGAGTGCTGCACACCACATCATTTCCCTTCCACAACTGAGCCCAGCTCAGAGTTCCTGACACATTCTGGAACTCTGCACCCCATGGAGGAAGCCATATGGAAAAGTATGACAGGCTGGTTTGTTTATCCATAGCATTAAGCTCCCAAATGGATCAGGGCTCCCCTAGCACCAGCCCAAAGCCATGGACAATGCTGAGGGGTCATCGCTCAACTCAGTCAAAATTTAACTGAGAAATTGGGACAGAAAACCTTGTGCCCAAGGAGACCTGACCCTGCTGCTCTCTGTCCCTGTCCTGGAGCTGCAGCCTTGTCTGTTCAGTGGCATCTGACTTACCATCATCTTCATCAGCAACTTTTTCCTTCTCATCTTCATCATCCTGTGGCCGCCCAGCCATTTGAGAGAGCTCCTTAATCACCTCTTCTGTGGTGAGTTTGGCATCGATGGCCAAGAATGCATCTTCCAGGGCCTGTGTGAACACAGACACGAGTGGGCAGCAGCCTCTTCCCTACAGGATGCCTGCCTGCCATGCTGTCTCCTTCAGCACACACACCATAAGGAATCACAGCATGGCTGTAGCTGGCAGGGACCTCTGGGGTTCTCCTGATCCAACCCCCTGTTCCAGCAGGGACACCCAGAGTCAGTTGCCCAGACAGATTCTGAACAGCTCCAAGGATGGAGACTCCATCATCTCCCTGGACAACCCACACAGTGACACAAGGGCTTTCCCCCATGCTGGTGCTTCCTCAGTCCAGGGCAGAGCTGGCTCCTTACCTTTTGCAATTTGCCTTCCTTATAGGCCTTCTGGTCTTTGATGATCTCGGGGAGGTACTTGGCACAGTACAGAGCAACTTCTTCTCCTGAAAAAGAGCACAAACCATTTAAAGAGGCTGATCCTCCCAGACAGAACTGGTCTTGAGCGACTGAGTTCCTGAGGTAAATCCCAGGACACAAAGCAGAGCTGCCTCAGACACAGAGTGGTGACACAGCAGCTGAGTCTGGGGATCCTGCTTGCACCTTCCCAGCAGGATATGCTGATGGCCCTGGCAAACTTCAGTGAGCTTCAAAACACCAGGTTTGACTGATGCTGTGAGCTTCCCAAGAGGGAGCTTAGGCCCGCAGTGACTTTTAGGCAGACTCTTCAGGCCAAGCCTACCTGGAAACCTCTATTTTCACATGTCAGTGCAAGCAGAAGGGAAGCTTTTGGTCACCGCAGGCTCTCTCAGAGCGTTACCGATGTGCAGTGAGCATATAAAAAGTGTTCTGTTCTGTTGTGTGTTCCAGTCCAATGGAAATGGGATCCCAGAGATTGAGATGAACCTTTCAGGAGATAGGGCAGTCACTTTAGTACAGGAAAGAGGGTGTGTGTGTGCACAGCAAGATAAACAGCAGCCAGAACACTGTGCCGAGAGCACAGGAGATAACTGGGACTGAGAAACAATTCAACTCAAGTGCCCATCCCAGAGCAGCTGAGAGATTTCTAAAAGCCAGGAGCTTCCCCAGCTTGGTAAGTAATGGTGTCAGGTATGGAAAAGGGCATGGGAGGCACTTGTTGTGATCCTGAAGGTTGTATTAAGAGAGAAGGAAGAGTAAACAGTGAGGGATGATGAATTTCTGTAGTTTATCTTGAACAGGGCCAGAAAGGGTAGTGTGAGTTGTAAAAGATCAGACTAGTCCTTGAGGTTTTTATATGAGCAAAGAACAGTGTAGGGCACAGGAACCTGGCTCACACCTCACAAAAAAGAAAAATTAAGAAGTAGAAACTGAGAAACAAACAAAATGACCACACAGAAGGCGGGGGGGAGCAGGACAGGCTGCAGGCAGCTGGAGGGTCCCACTGCAGAGTCCAGAAACATCTTGAGGCTGTGCTGGACCAGCCATTCCCTGTCACAGGGCAAAGAAGGAGCAGTGTGGGTGGCTGGGCACAGTACTCCAGCGCCTACCTGCACATGGGGCTTTCCTGTGGCTGTAGGTACAAACAGAGCCATGTGGGCTCCTTTCCTTCGGGCTACAGGATGGTTTTCACAGAGAGGGTTTTTCACAGGGGGCAAAAGGGGGAGCAGACAAGGGACTTTTCAAATGTGCCTGTAGAGAAGGGATCAAGTTGCCACTGACAGAGAACAGAAACAGCAAAATGGCTGCTGCTACACAGTGCTGCAAAGCATTCCATGGTACAGATCCAGGGAGGAAAAGAGACTGGGTCTGACCTGCGAATGCTGGAGAGGACCTGTGACAAGGGCCTAGAGTGACAAGACAAGCAGGAATGGCTCCACACTGACAGAGGACAGGGGTAGATGAGATATTATGAAGAAAGTCTTGCCTGTGAGGGTGGTGAGGCCCTGGCCATTCTCTGTTTCCTCGACAAAAACCTCTTGGAGGAAGGTGAAAAATTGTTCATTGTCTTCATGAGATGGAACCCAAAGGACAGCAACGGCCTCAGTGCAGAGCCCAAATGCCAGATGAGGCCCAGGGTCAGTGTTGGAATAAACCACTAATCACTGCAGTGTCCAGCAAACAGCAGGACCCAACACCAGCCTTTAACAGGCACAGCAGAAAAAAAGAGCATGGTGTGTCAGGTAAACTGATCTTGGGAACACCTGAACTGCCACTGTGACCTGCAGCTAGTAACAGCTACAAATCCCCTCTAACATGCTCTGGTCTATCCATTACCAGCTCCAGCCCTTCCAGCCCCCAGGTGTGCCAAGAAAGGACTGCTATGGTTTAACCTCAGGTGGCAACTAAGCACCACCCAGCCACTCACCCACCTCTGCTCGTGGGACAGGGAGTGCATTGGAAGGGTAAAAGGGAGGAAACTCTTGAGCTGAGAGAATTTTAAAACAGTAACAGTAATAATAATTACAAAATAGTGAAGAGGAAAATAGCAAAGAGAGAGAAATAAAGCCCAAGATGGACGAGCAATGCAAGATCCGTGTCAATGAAGGCAGTTATCAAAACAAATGCTAAAGCACAAGTAGACAGCAACAGAGACTGATCAAAAACCCGGCACTCAAGGGGCAGAGTGCCCAAATATAATTCTCCAGAATCCGGGGGCAAGGAGGCCAGGACACATAACAAGGAAGCTGGGGAAGGCAAAAAACTGGCCCAGCAGCATCTTTCAAACACTGGAAGGCTTGTCCACAGGGGAAAGAGGTAAGAGAAAAACTGATGAGTGAAGTGGAAAAAGCTAATATGAAAAAAACTAACCAAACTTGCCCTTTTTCAAACAACACAGTAATACAAACCTTTCCTAACCTATCTGGAACAGGAAGCTTACCAGAGAGTTTCAGGCTGAGAGATGAGCAAAGTACACAAGAGAAGCTAAATTCAGTTTTTGCACTGGCAGCTAATAAAGCTTAGTGAGGTTCCCACCCAAAAGCTTACTCTTACATGGGAGAGACCTGAGAAATTGTTTCAAACTAAAGAACTAATGCATCAATAAAATCACACAATAGCAGGATGGGCGAAAGCTGTTCTTCAGAGTCAAGTTCAACTATATCCATATCCTTCCTGATGTGGTCTGTCCAGGAAGATTGTAGAGATTCAACCACTAGAAATCTAAAATACAAGTTAGAAACCCATGCCAGTGCTTTGCCATTCCATGCCTTTCCCTAATGTCTATCTTTAATCTTCCCTACTGTATTTGAGAACCCCAAACACAATACTCCATGTCCTACAATAACAGGAATGTCATGAGTGTCCAAAGTCTCTCTAAAACCCAACACATGGAGTAACCTTGTTGGCAGCTGAGAAACCAACACACTGAGCTCAGAGGAGAACAGATGGTTTGATACTATTCATTCTTGACCTGGTTTTGGTAGATGCTCCTTATCTTTTATTTTTGCCGAACACACACACACAGTTCCTGAGCTTTTGCACTGAGTAGCTCCTGATCCCTACCTCCCTTTTCCTTGTCATTCTCTGCCTCTCAGAACCAACCCATCATCCCCATGTTCTCAAAGATACCCTTTAGGATATCAGTGACTGCTCCACCTGGGTCGCTGCACACTCTAAGATGAAGCTCAGGAAAAAAATAATTTCAGAACATGAAATACATTCTCCAGACTCAGATGACATCTTTGGGAGAGCTACTTGCCACATACACAGCAGTGACAGTCACAAACTGGCCACTGTGTTAGAGAGCCAATGAACAGGAGGAAACAGGCAGATTAGTTCATCTATTCCATAAAGATTTTCAAAAAGCTTTCAAATAAATCATCAAATGTTTTCCATACTAAGCTGCCACGAGAAAAGCAGGGAGGTTGGACAGCAGCAGTTTTCAGAATGGAGGATGGCCACTGGGAGAGCTCCTTGAAAAGCTATGTTGCTCAACATCTACATAAAATTATCAGGAAAAGACGTCAGTAAAACATGATGGATCATTCAGGATGATAAAAACTAAAATAATTTTTAAGATTTAACAGCAGGATCTTGAGCTTTTATGTGACATCGGCAGAGGAAATTCTGTAATAATATTAGCAA
Organism: Ptilonorhynchus violaceus; assembly: GCA_013397565.1. Lineage (NCBI taxonomy): Eukaryota > Metazoa > Chordata > Aves > Passeriformes > Ptilonorhynchidae > Ptilonorhynchus > Ptilonorhynchus violaceus. Next base: position 143,424 of record VZRJ01003490.1, on the reverse strand, counting down.
TAATATTTAGTAGCAATATTCAGTCGTACAAGCAGAGAAGTCTAGGGCTCCTCTGACTGGAAAAAAGGACATGAAGTCCAAAACGGTGAAAGTGAAAAGTGCTACCACGGTGACTATTCACTCATTCCTCATAAGTGTTATGAATACTGCAGTGAAATTATCACGCAGCCGATTTAACCATATCTTTTTCAAATAATGATCCTGTGCAAAATGCACAGTGCAAACAATCACCAATCATAGAAACCTGCTTAAAGTGCAATTAGACAAATTTGTGAAGAGTCAGTTCATGCACAAGACTCCAGCATGTCTCCAGGATGAAATGGCTGCAATCTCCAGTTTAGGGAACTCTTACCTGGGGAATGGATCTGCCTGTTCTGATTGTTACTCTTTCCTCGGGCAACCACCACAACACACTGCCTAGAGTCAATCTCAGGTGATTTTTCTTACCACTTTTTCTTCTGTGACTCTCCTACCCAGCTTACCCACCACAAAAGCAGCCATCCTCAAAAGGTATAAAAGACAACACAAATCTGATTTCAATTTCAGATCAAACCCTGACCTTCCTTCTAGGATCCCTAAGAGGTTCAGAACCTTCATTGATGGTATCTTTCAAAGAAAATGCTTCCCATCAAGGAGCAGAATTCCCAACAACAGATGGATGTCCCAGCAGCCACGGACAGCCCAGAAGGGTCACACTGAAGAACAGGAGAGAGCAAAGTGGACGCAGTTACCTCCGTGTCCATCGTAGACGGAAAACATGGCTGTTTCACTGTCCAGCTCAGGAATGCAGTTGTGGGCATCCTGAAAGAGAGAGCAAAGGTCTGGAATGACAGGAATTGCATCAGACCAGAAATCATAGAACCACAGATTCGTTTGGGTTGGAAAAGCCCTCTGAGACCACTGAGTCCAACCATTCCTCCAGCACTGCCAAGGCCAAAGTGCTGTTGCATGTCCCCAAGTGCCACATCCACACAGCTTTTAAATCTCTCCAGGGAGGAGGACTCCACCCCGGCCCCGGCCAGTCTGTGCCAGGGCTGGACAAACCTTTCCATGAAGAAATTCCTCACAACAGTCAACCTGAACCTCCCCTCGCACAGCTTGAGGCCGTTTCCTCCTGTTCTCTCCTGTTCCCTGGGAGATGAGCGCGACCCGCCCCCCCTGGCTGCTCCCTCCTGTCAGGGAGTTGTGGAGAGCCAGAAGGTAGGTGCCCCCTGAGCCTCCTTTTCTCCAGGCTGAGCCCCTCCAACTCCCTTAGCCATTCCTCATCAGACCTGTGCTCCAGACCCTTCCCCAGCTCCATTCCCATCTCTGGACAAAGCACAAAGGTCCACAGCACATAAGCCACATACACTGCACAGCCCTTCTCTCCACAAGGTCTGTGTGGAACAGCTGGCTTTGAGGAAGGCACCCCCCTGATTTTACAGCCAGGTGCCTGAACTCCTTTCCCTATGGGTAAGCAAACGCACTTTGGCTATTGCAACGCAGAGCCTGGAACAGACAGTTGGGCTGAACCTCTGTCCTAAGCCCTTCCCCCGCCCAGCTAATATCGTGACATTCCTTCAAGTCCAGCCCTCACCCACCACCTCCCACCTGACACATCCCACACGCTCGTGTTCAGGAAGAACATGTATCCTGTGATATGTTCAACAATGTGATCTTTGCTGTGGTTCATCACCTTAAATGTGCTACAGTTGCCCCAAAACACTGTGCTTATTCCAAGACAGCTGGTTCAAATACTTGGACGTGTTTACACTGCCAGCAGTATTTCAACATTTCCACACACAGAGAATTAGATCACAGCTCAGCCACTGAGCTCTACTGCTTTTTTATGTATGACTCCTTGGATAAGGGCTCTTTGCTCTCCAGGGTCCCACAGTCCTGTAAAAAGACAACTTTATTCCTTGCTCAGGAAAACAGGAACAGGGAGAGAACGGGTGTATGCAGCACTCATTGCAATGGAGCTGCTGGCACGGGGACGAAAAGAGCTTCTGAACAGGCAAGTGACAATCTGAGTTCAAAATGAGTAATGACTAAATGGTAATGCAGGATATTTCCCCAGAGCTCACTGGAGAGAGCAAATGAAAACACGAATAAACCAAGAAGCAGCATTTTCCTGCTCACTTATCTGAGCATTCACAGAAGCCAGTGAGATAGCAAACCCCCAACACAGTAACTGGGATAAGTCCCAGGTGATCAAACAGCAGTGTAATCAGAGATGCACATGCTGCTGTGGAGGAAACCCAGCACTGGCATCAAAAATGGCCCGTGCTGCCCTTGCTGGGCCCCCCCTGCAGCCTGGCCTGGCCTGTCCCCTCAGTGAGCCCCAGCCCCGATGGGCTCAGCTCCCACCCCGTGCGCGGGGCTCGCTCTGCCCTGCTCCAAGCACCAGAGCTGGTGGCCCTGCACACAGGACACAGCCAGGTCCTGGCACTGCCAACGCCACGAACGCAGCACCAAGACCACTGTGTGCTGCCAGTCACCAGCCTGCAGCCCAGCCCCCAGCCCTGGTCGGTGAGTTGCAGTTATTGTCCTCTGAGTGACCGTGATCTTGTGCATTGCTAGAGTTCACAAAAGTTCCGAAAGTCCGCTCCCTGCTATCCAGCCTTCTGGGATCCCTCGCTGTCCCCAGTCACCTGAGTGGCTACTGTAACATTGGTGAAAAACCGTGTGTCTGAAACATCAAACATCCAATTCAGATGAAAAGGACCAAGCAAGTTAAACTTGAGAGTTAATCTGACATACCTCCATATTTTGAACCAAACTCTTGCAGTTTTTGAAGCAAGTTTTTTGTTCTGAGCCTGGGAGAGGAATGAAGCTGCACTGTGGGGGTACAGCCAAAACAGGAGCAAAGAGTTTGGAGAGGCCCCATCCAACTGCATCCTGCACCTCCCACCATATCCCAGAGCACTCCTCCAGACCATAAAGCTTCAGCCCTTTTCTTTGTTGCTTCTAGTACCTAGCACAGTTGTTCTTTTTTGTATCCTCATCCTTTAGGTCCCTCATCTGCCCCAAACATTTCCTTACTCTCAAAGCGACTTTTCTGGACTAAGTTACAGTATTTCTTCAGAGCCCTGTACACCCACCTCACTTGGAGGCTCCTAAAACCCAAGTACAAGGCAACAAAAAGCTCCTTTACACCCAAAATACCTGTGTCCTACAACGTGCACACTCTGGTTGGCTTCACCAACACACACAGAAACCAGAGCCTTAAGCATAAACATTTGCTCAGAACTCTCTCCAAGCCTTGCAGAAAAGCAAAAGTGTAATTGAACATGAAGAAAAGGAAAAAACAAAGCAAGACAAGACAGAGAGCAGAACACAGTACTGGAATGCAAGAAAATGGACTGCTCAGCTGTGTGCAAAACACACATTTCTCTCCCATCAGGCTCAGAAGCAATCTGCAGCAGGTTCAGCTCCTGCCATCTGCTTGTTTCTTGGGATAACTCAACTAAACAATGTCCACACTGATAGCCTCAGTGCTGCCTCTGCCAGCAGGGATAAGCCAGGGATGTTGGGTAGCACAGAACGCACATCTGCAGCTCAGGACCTCTGCAGAGGTACCAGTGACAGCTCTCAAGTGAGTGAGGTTAGAGCCATGTCCCACCTGTGGGAAGGCTGCATGAGCCCATCAGCACCATGAATCAGGGCCACTCTGCTCTCCCTCATCCCAGCCTGGCTCCGTAACACATCCCAGCTCTTGCACAGGGATGCCAGAGCCATGCCTGCATTTAGGTGCTTACACACACATTAATCGCCTTTGAGATTACACTCAGTGCTCCAGGAATCTCCCTGTGCCATCAGTTCCCCCCTCCAGGGGTCACTGGGAAGGACCAGCTCAGACAATGTCAGTCAGCTCAGCCTACACATACTCTGAGTATCTCAAGAGCAGAAGCACCAATTCTGCCTCTTCTGTCTCAAGAACCAGAGGCCAGGGTTTCACACACAGGAAGGAGGAAACACCTCTGGTCACTGTTTTATCACCTGTATGACTGCTGTCCCACTCTAGCAGCAGTGAATTGTCTGACAACATGGCTTATGAACCCAGATCAGCAAAAATTCAATGCTCAACAGCCTGAACAGGACATCCTCTCCAAACAAGCTATGAACCAGACACAGATGTACCCGGGGTGGCTGCAGGGACCAGGATTAATCCTTACTGAATTCAGCTGTTTGCTGGTGGCCCAGAAGGGAAAATAAACCAGCACATTACTGGTACTCACAGAGGGTCTGAAGTTCACAGAATCACAAGGTCAGCCCTCACCCCAAGTGGCAGCTTTAAGAGCAATTCCTGCAGCCTCCTGCACTGGGGGAATCTGGGCAAACACCTGGATCCTCAGCCAGGCGTGGGTCTGGTGGTAACTCACCTGCCCACACCGAGCCCAGCAAAGCCGGGACTGGCTTGAGGCGACTGAGAGTAGCCATGAGAATTCTTCCTACAAATTTTCCTAGAAACAAATAAAAACAGGGAGGGAGCACAGCAAGACACCAACACTTCATTTCAGATGAGAAAACCAGGCATTTTCCCTGAAGATCTCCCACTTGCTTTCACTCAGCACTTTGCCCCAAGCACGAAATGTTCCTTCCCTCTGCTTTTTACCCGGAATTCCTCATTCCTCGCGGGGATGTATCCAGCCGCACGTGTTCCCCATGAACCGCGGGGACCCTCCCCGCAGGAGCCGAAACACGCGGTTGCCGTGGGGCATTCGGGGAAGGCTGGGGCGGCCCCGGGAGAGGCAGAATGCCCCTCCCGGCCTCGGCAGGGAGAGGTTGACCGAGAGCCCCCGGACCTCCTCGCTGTTCGCCGCCGGCGGGGACTGTCGGCGCAGGACCCCGAGGAGTGCCGAGGGTGAATGCCGCCGCCCCGCTAGCCCCGACCGCCTCACCCCCTCACCTCCATGGAGACGCGCCATCCCTGCATGGCGCTGAACCCGAAGTGCAGCGGGCGCGGCCCGAGCCCGGCGCCGTCCCCGGAGCTCTTCACTGTGTTGGGCTGCGACAAGTAGGCGCCCATTGCGGCCGCGGCGGCCTCGGTCGGCGGCGACCGGACCGGACCGGGGGGCGCGGGCGGAGTGCGGGGGCGGCGGGACCTCGCACCGGCGG